>JACYFI010001586.1:0-16837 GCA_020975735.1 Ophiocordyceps xuefengensis | reverse complement strand
CGGTTAAAGGCCGGGCCTAACCGTGAGGGCCTAAAGGTAGCTGAAATGCCTTGGGCACGGGTTAAGATGCGTCTTGCATAAATGGTGTTAAGATACACCAGCTGTCTCGTTATTGATTGACTCAGTGAAATTGTAATAGGGTGTGCTCTCGATATAGCTTACCTTACGTTAGACAGAAGCCTCTCTCAGCTTTACTGTCCCCTAAATATAGAGTTAGTGTTACAGAATTTAAGATTATAAGTAATTGACAAAATGTGACTAGAGAATCTTTATTTATCTTTCATATGAAATGAAATTGGTTTAGGATTATAAAGAATTAATGATTTAGAATTCTGGCTTACTGGAGTCCTTTTTTGCTTAGTTGCGTTAGGCCAAGCCTTGCTATATGAAAAAAACAAAAAGATTAATTTCATGAACTAAATAATGTTGATAATTAGTAAATACCAACCTAATTCAGTTTACTATTTTTTAATAAGTAAAAGTGGACCGTTGGTAAGGACTATGCTAAGCAGTGACAGTTTTAAATGGTTGGGCACAGACCCTGTAAAAGGGAGCTAAATCAGGTGTGTCTAATAATTTGTATGTTATTTTGTGTTGCTATTTTTATAGTCTAATCTTATTTTTAATCAATATAATATTTTAATTTGCTTGGGGGCTACTGCACTGGCTTATTTTATCCCTAGGGTAACAATAATATATGAGGCGCCATATACAACCGTAAATATTACCTTTTAAGTTTAATTTAGGTAGATTTTAACTTTGATAGAAAACTGGTAGAATAATTCTGAAAATCAAAATGTTAAATTTTTCAGGCGCGCCCTTTATGCTAAGCTTATACAAGTTTTCTAAATATTTAGAGCCTATTTTTTTTTTACTTGCTGTTACACCAGCCAAGGGCGTCTGGTGTATAAAAAGGAATAGTATGTTTTTTAATATCTAAAAAGCCACCAGCTTAAAATCTTGCCTAATGTTTTGATTTGTACAAAATCTTTATAGTTGCGTAAAGCAGGAGCATGTGATTCCAAGATGCCAATAAGGATGATCTTGGTTATTGAAAAGCTTACGCTAGGGATGTTGGCTCCTTTATATTTATTTTCATAGTATTTTTGTACTTGCTGCTTTTCATGGTGGGGGTTCTGTATTTTTATATAAGATCCGCCCTAGCCTATCAAACCACGCTAACTATCTGCGTAGAACCTTTTTGTCCCTTTGCTATGTATACTAGGGTGTAAAGGGGATAATGGTTACACGATTTTTAATCAGCGGGAAGTCTCGCAAGCAAAATTAGAAGTTATGCACAACAAAAATATGCTAATAATCTTCTTTAATAATTATTTGTCTTAAGGGTTCAACGTAGCCTACTCCTATCAAAGCAATAGAATAAAATGATTAATCATAATTGGGTAAAAATTTTCAAGACACATTACTAAAAATAAGTAAAACTTGAAAGCTGAAGTTTATTTTTAACAAATATTTGTAAAATAATAAACCCGTTCAAGACTATTAAGGTGAGTATATGAATAATACAAATATCCTTTTAAAAACTACCCCAACATTTTAATTATAATATATTTAAGAAAAACATAAATAAATTTTATGAGCTTTCTTTTTGGCTGGGTCTTGCATTACCAATAACATCAGGATAGCAGGTCAAATCATCTCACTCTACAAGCCTATCCTTTAAGCGGATAGCTCTATGAATAAGAGAGCTTGCAAGACCCATAAACCAATTTGTAAAAATATTTAACAAATAAACCTTGATAATAATTCTAGACAATTTGTTTAAGAAAAAAACGGGGGGAGATACTTGGAATACATAAATAGTTTTTACTTTGTTTCTAAAGAATGGGAAACAATTATTTATTTGTTGAATAAAAAAAATTTAAAAAATATGACGCTTGTTAATAATTATAAATTAGTTAATAAATAATTAAAAAGTTTATTTAATTTATAATTCAAATATCCATAAATTCGTAAGGCTCCTTAAAGAATTTATACTTACTTAAAGAAAAGACGAAATTTTTTTAAGAAAGATATCAGTGAGTAACGCCGGGGAATTAAACATACTAACCAATAAAGCACTAATTCTTTATATCCTTGGTAATAGATAAGCTTAAATATTAAAAAAAAATAAATATTTAAAATGAAATAATAAAAAGGTTAATCCAAAAATTCTCTAAAACGTTTTTTATTTTTATATAAAGAAAATGTGGTTGCTTGTCATAAATAAATAAAGCCATCAGCCCTGCGAAGGCAATCCAGTAGCAATATAACAAAATATTCCAATACTTCTTAGTACTTAAAAACAAAAATTCATCATGAATCTGACCTTTTTCACCTGATCCGTCCAATACCTTAAGAAAATCTTTCTAGAATTTATAAAATTAAAATATTCTATTAATTTAAAATATTCCTCAATATTTATTTTTAAAAATATATAAGTTATTAATTTATTAGTAAATAATCTGAAAATACATATTTAATTTAATTAAGAAAATATGTACTATATGTTTTTCCTCTAATAAGTATAATTTTTTATAATAAAAACAAATTTTATACCTATTTTAAAGTGAAAATTAAATAAAATAAAGAAAGAAAAAAATAGACATATAATATCAATAATTGTGAAATCTATTTGCAAATAAACAGACTTTTACTAATGGCTTTAGCCTTTAAAATTAAAAAAGAAAAATAAAATGTTTCTAATTGTGAAATTATGTTTAGTATATTATAAGCTTTATTGTACCTGTTAAGCTATAAAAAAACCCTAGTTAAGCCATATGGGGTACAGCGAAGCAGCGGAAGATAGAAAGTCTCCAACACAAACCAAAACTTTGAAATTTCTTTTATAATGACCCCGGCACAATAATAAAAATTTAAATAAATTTCTATTTTAAAATAATACTTGTGCTCCTGTGTATTACATATCCTTATCCCTACGGGATAAACGAATAAAGATTTGTGACGTGGCCTCAGACAATATTTTTTTCTGCCTGCTCATCCTGTAACCAAAGGTTAAACAATATATGGGCCACGCCACAAATTTCTTAGGGGTGAATGTTGCTAATACCAAGTAAAATTCATATTCAATATATAAAAGATCTATAGGTTATTAAAAAATATGAGGGAGGTATAAAATAGAAATCAAGGTAAGATTAACTAAACGTTATAGAGAGATCGCGCCTGTATTATCCATCTCAAAATAAAAAGAGGATTGAGAATGTAAAGGATTCCTCATTCCAAAAGGTTTAAGTTCAGTTTTTTTTATAAGTAAATTCTAATGTCAATAGGATCCTTTATTCATGTATATAAAACGCTTTCAAACGACGTAATTGGGAGGCTTTTGCTCAGTACAAAGGTTTGGATTTCAGGGGGTAACTTGATAAGTACAATGGCCTTCTCCCATAAAAATACTCCAGTCCAGCACTGGGAACCTTTGAACCACATTTTACTGGTTTTAGTGATGCGTTTGCTGATTTTTGTCATAAGAAGAAAAGGGAATAAAGCTTTTTAGCTGGATTAATTGTTTTCAAAATCACTAAAGGCCCTGCGCGCTTTTGCGCTACTTGTGCACACCTAAAAAAGATAAAGATAATATTAGAAAAAAACTAAATAAACCTGAAAAGAGGGGGTTCATAGTAAGATACCTGATAATGCTAGACCAAGTTATTGAAAATCACACGTTTTTAGCAATTTAGGTCGTAGTAATAGGAGTCATTTCGATAAAACCCCTATTATGGGGCACGCCCCCAAAAATGTAGAGATAATAAACTTTTTGTGCGCTTAAGCATAGTTTATCATAATATTAAACAAATAAAGAAAACCATTTTAACCTGTTAAGGGAAAAGATAAATAAATTAGTAAGTATTTAAAGGCCAATTAAATGAGGTCACTTAACGAACTAACGGAGGCTTTCCCTGAATATACCTTCTAAGGGATAGACCCGCTAATAAGTAAATAAAGACATACCAGATTTCAAAGGTATTTTACTGGCTTTACTTACTTCCGAGTGTTTTTTGTGCATTTATTTTTCTATGGCCTGCAAGGCTTTTGGCTAGAAAAAATAGCCTAAAAGTTGTTAAAATCAAATCGACAACAGGTATAAAAGGCAATAGTTTTACCCCTTATACTCAAACACAGTCGGGAGATAAGGCTCTATAATGGATAGTTGAGTATGTTTACTATAATTGTGGATAATCTAAGGGAAAAAAATAAAGGATCCGAATTCTCTGGTTAGAATTTGGCTTTTACAAAAATTTTGGGAACATTAAATACGGAAAATTCTTCCGCTTTTTTCAGAACCAATAAAGGGATATAGGTAAAAATATCGACAGATTTTTGAAAGAATTGATAGTAAAGTTGCTGAATTAATTAGAAATAAAGCATTTAAAACTGAATCCGGAAATTATAAATGAGCTCTCCGGAGCTATAAATAAATTTAGGGGGGCCTACTTCTTCGTTTAGAAGTATGCTCATAATAGAGGGAAGAATTTTAAACTAGATTTATCATTTTATTCAATATAGTATACGGATTAGAAAGTGGGTGCTTGATAGTAGTAAAATTAAAGGGAAACTTAAATATAAAGAAAATAAAAAATGGAAACAAGTCAAACCATTTTGAAGAAATGGAAATAGAATTATATGAATTAACAATTACCGACCAGGCAATTTGCGCTGACGTTTACAAAATAGTGGCGGTTTGCACCTCGAATGCGGCTTAACTCATCCCCTCATAGAGCGCAGGAAACTATTGAATGGTGCGCTGTTCCGTCATTGTAAAAAGTTTCAATGAGGCTGGGTAAAATACGTTCGTGAGACAAGTTGGTTTGAGCTTTCTAAGGAATTAGAATTATAAATAAGAACAAAAACTTTGTCGAAGCAGGGAACAAAAGGGAGATTTACTCATAAGGGTTCAAATTGGTTACTGAACTATGAGTTTACCAGTGTTTTTATGCCCTAAATATTAAAAAATATATATTTATGTTTTTTGTATTGATGTATCTTATGTAGTATGTTTATACATAAGGGATGTTTTCTTTTCTAAGACAAATTTATAGCAAATAGCACGGCACGGAACGTAAGTTTAAGTTAAAGATAAGTGCTGAAACGATTATAGGCTACGGCAACCTTTCTTAAGATTTTCTAAATATACCGTACATATACATATTACGAAATTTATTAGGCTTTTATCCCGACGGAATCTGTGAGATTTTAAAGAATAAAGTTACTATTTAATAAAATTCACAATTTTAAAAATATCTATGCCCCTGGTTAGCATCAAAAGTAAAATGTTAAATTAGTTTTTGTAATCAATAGGAAGAAGTGGAAATACTTTTGCACCGGGCAAACATATAGTATAATTACCCAAATCATTTATATTTGTATGCAAAGCTATGGCTTATTCTTTAGCTATATTTTTACTTGTAATAAATTCACGCAAGGCATTACTTGTTTATTGTTTTTTGCAAGATATACACGTCATTGCTTAAATTTTACCTGCTTTAAATCCTTACAGGTCAACCATGCAATTATCTCACGAAGAAGGATTAGGGATGCAAGGTCAAAACTTCATGTTATCAGCTTTAAGAAATATGCCTCACCTATTATGTTGTAGCAGCTTAAAGGGCACCTCCGCCGATTTTATTGCTTCTGAAATCCTAAGAATAAGGTAGGTTTGCATACTTATCTCGGCATCTTAGGAGATGGTTAGTTCGCTTAGTCACCCTGATCTTTTCGAAAGATAAAAGTACAAAATACATAGAAACAACAAATTAAAGACCTAAGAAGCTAAACGACAATAACAAATTAAGAGTACCAAAACAAACCCTAGGTGAGCTTTGCTCTATTAAATTCAGTCGAACACCATAAAAAAATATAAGATAAAGAGTATATAAAGGGTTGTAGAGCATGCAGAAATAGCGTTACCGGCGACAAATCTGAGCTCTGCTTTCGTGAGCGTCCTTCATTATAATAGAAAAAAGTAAGTAGTCAAGCGGTTTTACGAACAATTAGCTCTTTCATGCTACGCCCACCGCCGGGTCGAATCCTGTCTAGCTTAACTTGGGTATTCTGATGTAACAGTAACAGATCCGGCCATTGTGCCGGGGGTATATGTTATCGGTGCAACCTATAGCCGGCGGTTATAGCGTTAATATACTTAATCGGTACAAGACATACTGCTCGTTAACAATAATTAAGGACGATTTTATCGCAGTCTTTAAGTGCAATTGAGTGTCCTTCAAATTAATAAATTAAGATAGCTCAAAGTGAACATTAGGTTATTATCTAGACGGCTCTACATTTGCAGCCTTAAATTTATGTAACAAATTTTGACGGGCCCCTGGCCCAAAAACTTTAATAATTTGAATTTACTTTAATCCTCTGTGGATTATCTTTGAATGATTTAGAGGTTTTATGCCGATGCCAAAGATTATTTTTGTAAGTAAGCAAAGCAAGGAATACTTATGCCTTTTATTTTTTGATTAAGGCTGTGATTGTAAAATACCATACATACACACATAGAGAAATTGTAATTAGATCTTTTATTTTCGCAAGCTTACTATATAGGCAGATAATTATTATGAAGTCTTATTGTAATGTTTTCTTATGTATTAAAATAAGCCGTGCTGTCGCGCTTCCGCGGCCCCCCTGAGTGCTTGCGCGATTTTAATATTCCTGTAAAGCACCCCTTACAAAGCACGCCCCTGTAAGCTACGAAGGGAGTACAGTAAAAAAACACCAAACAGGAGATGAAACAAATTTCTTAGTATTTTTCAAATTTTGTGACGCTTTATTTTTCTATTGCCTTGAAAGGCTTAGCAGAAAAATCTGCACGCAAATATTCCGTTTATACATAAAACATCTTTTAATTTTTAGTATTTATTTTGTCCGGCAACAACTTCCGGTCAAACGCCAAGAAAAATTTAGAAGTATGATGTTTCATACACCGCCCCTTAAAAAGTTATTTAGCTTATAAAAACTATTAAAAATTTTAAAATTTCCAAGAGCTAGCACTCAAAAGATTGATAACTTTTAAAAATTTAAATATTGAAATAATCAATAAAGAAATAGTTTTGTATATTGTTGCTTTCTAGCCCTTACTAGTCAAGGTAAAAAAAATCGCTTGGGCCCCTAATAAGCACAAACAAGGGGTTTAGCTTAATTTGTAAAGCAAAACGCTGCCTCATTAACAGTAAAAAATAAGTGTTCGTTCACTTAAGCCCCTAGCCTGTATGCGGCAATTGATTTTTTTGAGATATATTTAGTCTAGTGGCTGAAATGGTATGAAAGGAGGTGCTTAAGCCAATCCTGAGGGTAGTACCCATGGTTCAGTCAACTTCTTAGAAACAGTCATTTATGTTCTATTCTTGAATTTAGTTCGTTTGCATATTTTTTCTAGCCAAGACTTGTAAGGTATTAGAAAATACAAGCGTCAATAAACAAAAAATGAAAGGTCAGCAAGCTCCTGTACCTGAGTTTTAAAATCAGTTTATTTGTATCTAAATTAAAAAATAAATAAAGATTTAATAAAACGAGTGGTAATTTGAGACTAATATGTAAACATCTTCTATAAAATCTTCTTCTGAAGGATTTACTTTAAAGGTATTAATTACAATCGTGGCTAAAAGCTACGCTTTCTAAATAAAATTTTAGACTTGTCATAATTATTCTTTAACAACAATATAAAGGCCAGCCAACCAATTGCTAATTATTTAGCAATTTAATAGGGGAAAAAATTAATCACCGAGAAAATAACGCGTTTTCTCTCAAGAGCATCCAAATTTCCTTGTTATTGCATTATTTCAATAATCCCTATGTTGTTGCTTTGAAATAGAAAGGAAAAAGAGAGTCTTGCGGTCATAAGGTATGGTTTGTATTATGTAACTAGATCTATATCAGATAATGTTAGGTATGTAACATTGAATGAGGATAGTCTTCGTTTTTTGACCACTGCAATTTCAAATTTTACCAGATCTCTAAGTAAGACCTGTGAAGCTCGAAATTGGGGTCCGAGCCGGCACTGAAATGTGTTTGGTTGTAAGTTCCCAAGTCTTACCGTGGCGCAGTGAAGGGATTTTTAGTAAAAGTGGTGGATACATATGACCTTTTAAACATTTGAATTGTAGGTGCGATTCCCTTGCAAGGTCCTAAAAGAACTAATTAATTTGGCTAAACGAGGCTCTAAAAGATACTTTTTGAGGCCTCAGCATCCAGCTTTTAGACCTTTAGTAGTAATATAACAGAAAAGGTTATCAAGGTAAAGCACAACATTGTGCCTAATGGCGTGTAATTTGGGATGTTTGGAATCAAGTCCCCCTTTTCCATAGAAGGATATTTGCTCTCCTTTAATTTTAATTTATATATACTATTAAAATGAAAATTTTTAATCCATTTTATGTAGTCTGCGTAACTCTTTTTCTTTATAGCGAAGCCAGTTAGAAAATCCAGAAAACCAGCCGCAGATCAATTTTTTACACTTAACTAAAACTTTAAGTAGGTTATTTTTTATATGCTTTGTAGAGGCATGATTCCTAATTTTTTTCTTGGCGTGCTGACGAAAGTATGCCTTACGTACAAAAAAGTAAAGTACAGATCAAAGAAGTATAAGCGCCCATTTATAGTTTTTACGTTGTTTGTTTTTAAGGCAAGATTGCGTAACAGGGGAAAAAACATTGCCTAAGAAAAATATGATTAATATAAAATGACTACTTTTTCGGGAGGGTGGTAGTTTTTAATTTGGCTAAACCGAAACTGAATTTTGCTGTTTCAGGTTTACGATTACTTTGACCAATCCTTTCCCATATAGTATAAATGAATAAATAGTGCATGTATGGTTATGTTACACCTTCAACCCAAAGCCTTAATTTATCTGCAAAAATTATAATCAAGGCCTGCAAAACGCGAGCTCTTATAATTAATATAATATTATAGCTTTATTTATAAGTGAGCTTTGGTGAAAAACAATTAACGCCTTTAGCGAATTGCTAGCCTCAAAATAAGTAAAAAAAAGCATATAACAAACGAAGGTTGTATATACTCATATTTTAATTTCATCATAGTATCTTGATGTTATAATGGTTAATTTTTATAATGGCGTTAATGTTTAATAAGTTTAATAGAAATTATAATAGTAGAATAATAGATTTAAAGCCGAGAAAGGGTTTGTTAGCCAAACGGGTGTATAGGTTAATGTAGGACCTTACTGTGTTTCCCACCTAGCATGGTGGTAGGTTTTCAAATCTGACTACCGGGTATCAAATACTTATTTTAATTTAAAAAAAATAATTATAAAATATGTACAATTACATAAGGGTTAATGATTTGGATGAGGAATTTACAGTTTTTAAGGCGGTAGTGTATGACGGCTCTGTTCATTTCCATGTAAAAATATGATGATGGACAATAATGAGGCGAAAAACTCTAATTTCAGGCGCAAGGCTCAATAATTCAGATAAATTATTTTTTTTTAATCCTACTAGAATATAATTCAAATAACCAGCAACTTAAAAACAACATTTTGTACAAAAGAGAGGCAAGTCTTTAAAAAATTACTATATAAATTGAACTAGAGGAGAGTAGCATTTAAGTTTCCTGCTTACTATGAAACTAAGGATACGTTTAATATATTTTTTCTATTATCGTCAAATGATTTTCCTTGATATAAGGAATAGAAATATTACACACACTTGTAAAGTACCAATTATTGAAATAGAGGTGGTGGCTTTGTAAGAATCTTTTAAGAGGAATACAAACTGACTTCTGAGACAAAATGAATAGATACTTTAGATATGATTCTAAGGTGAAAGGTAATATTTTCAACCATTAAAATTTTGGTTCTAACCATTATCCACGGATGACTACTGTAAAGTACCATTAAGAGGAAAACAAGCCTTAACACATGGTTAAAGCCCTATCAGCATTTAGACCCTATGCTACCTTTGATTCCTATTACAACTTGTGAATATGTAAAAGTAATGAAATAAAACATATATTATAAGCCAAAGTCTGATACCTACTAATAAAAGCCCGTATAAGGCTTAAATTATTACATGATAGAATATGACTGAACAAAAATTAGGGGAGACCGGATTGTTTTAAGCGTACAAATGATATTAAATATCGTGTTGGTTCATCTCAAATTAACTAACTAAATTAAAGGAGATTTGTTTTCTTTTATTACGAGAAGTTTCAAAGATAACAAATGAAAAGCTTGCATATTAATTCTTGTTTTACAAGAATAATAAAGGCCACACACAAAAGGAGTTTTTATGACTATATGTAGTATGCCTGCGTATATTTGATTTTAAATGGGAGTTGCAGGGTTTCTGTCAGGTGCGGATGGTTGTTTTTCTTTATTTTTGTGTTCTTACTAAATGCTAATGCGTATAAAAAAAACAGAAAAGGCGGGCCAGGCATGCACTAAAGGTGTGGTTTACAGGTTTTTTCTATTAAATTAAGCAATTATTATTTACGCAGACCAGTCAAATTGAATTAGGATAAACGATAATAGTTAACCCTTCTAAAATCTGGGTTAATCTCTTCGAAACGCAGTTTAAGTTTTAGCTATATCTGCGTCTTTATAGTTATTTAAAACTTCCTTATTCCTTTATTTATAAAATTTTCCAATTAAAAGGGATGGCATTACTTCGTGCAGAAGCTCCTTTTGTTTTGTTATGTTTGTTTATTTAGGTTAAAAACTCATCTTCCTTTTTTGTTCGCCATACTTCATAATTTTTCTTTGCCGTGCCTGGACCGACGTACGCGCACAAAAAAATACAGCATCAATGCTGGACATATATAGTTTATACAAGTTTCTTTTAAATAGGCATAGACATAGCTTTGCGCTATGCGTCACACACAAAATTCTTAATAGTTTTCGGTATATGAAAGTTCAATTTAAACATTAATAAATAGTCTCGTTGTTCATATAGGTGAAGACATTTAATTCTTGGGTGTTTAGTATTGGGTGTTCGAAATCACCTCGGCAGATAAATTTTTGGTGGCTAAGCAACTAGGCCTATAGAAACTAGGTTGTTTAGAAGCATCTTTCCATCATATTTCATGCTGGTAGATGTTTAGTTCTCAACACCCTTTAAATAATATAGAGGTCAGTGTCTTTATATTTAGCAATATAAAAGTATAAAAAATGGATTGGTGCTTCGTCCCTACATAAAATATAAAAATACCTGTTGTATTAGATATTAAACCGTAGAAAAAAGTAAAATCTAAATTTATTTATATAAAGAGCAAAATTGCTTTGCAATGGGCGGAGCCTCCTGCAAAATAATGGACAGAATATTATATAAATAATGGCTTAGCTTGCATATCCCGGAAAGGTTTAGCAAGCTAAGCTGCCTTAATAATAACTATTATAAAGATAGCAACTTCCAAACTATGGGTCTTAAACATTCAACGGCGAAACTTTATTAAAAATTTAAAGATCGTAAATTCAAGCCAGGAAGCTTTATCTAATAAAGTTCTCAAAACAAAGCTACGGTAAAGTTTTTTCCTTTCATCTCTATAGCGGAAGCATATTAGGCTGAAGCCAATAACATTAAACAATTTATTAGCAACAGGGTTTGTAACAGTTATGTAAAAAAGAATTAATATAAAAACGATAACCCTTAACAACGCAGCTGAGGAGATAAGTATTGTTGGAACTCCTCTAGTTTATACATTATATTGTTAGACTAAAAAGATATATTTAAGAGCTTGGCCTACATTTTCGTTGCTGGCTGTTCAAAGTAGCGCCTTATTTTCAGCTCTTAGATGCCGTAGCCTTCTGCTTAGGGCCCACCCTGACCTTCTGGTGAACTGCAGACAAAAAAATTAATTAAAGAATAAATAATTAATTATACTTATTTCTATATTTTAGTAAAAATTAATTATAAAATCAATGAGATTTAGGGGGTGTTCGAGAATGAAATATAATCTTTATTTTATAAGGTAATTTAGCTCAACGGTAGAGCAACTACTTGTGGATGTATGTTGCTCCTGGTTTCGATTCCCAGGTTTTTACCCTTAGGTGTAATTTTTATAAATATAAAATATAAAATAATGAATAGTAATTTTAATAACAGATTAACTCCAAGATTAATTTATGGAGTCGTCTTGTTTTTAATCATTAAAAAAAACACAGGGTGATGAGTATTGGTTAGAACAGGTGTTTTTTATTATAGGGGATAGTAAAGCAGATCACCTATTGGTTAGATGAAATGTTAAAAAAGGCATGTTTTGTCATTATTGCCAAGAATCAGATGTGCTTTTCACAACATTAAATCTTCTTTGAAAGTGTAGGTGTATATTAATGACTAGCTGTATTTGCCAACCATAAAGTCCAAGAAGTATGATATAATTAAGGTTGTTTGGTTTGGTTTTTGTTACATACATGTCACACATTTAGTTACCTTTAGAGAAGAAAAAACACGAATCATTTTTTCTTTGCCTTGCTTCACTGGGGGTTGGCTGAGCTAGGCTGGGCCGGGCTGGGCTGAAGCAGGGCGCTCAGCATTTATTTTCCTTGCCGTATCCCCCCTGTAAGGTGTTAAAACAACACATGAAGGCTTGGAATTAAAGATTTCTACGAAGCTTTAGCCTTCTAGACTGTGCTAGCCTAAAAAACGTTCTTAAATAAAAGGGGCTTTTTAACCTAGAAAAATTATTTCCCCTTGTTTGACTCCGTTAAAAGAACCTAAAAGGTTTACCAGTACACGCACATAATATAATACAGGTTCCCGTGATTTTCACTTGAACCCCTTCCACAACGCACACAGGGATTGGATCAGGAAAGTAGGGTGCGTTTTTGTAGATAAACCCGTTTTTAAGAACAAGAATACAAAATTGGTGAGGATAACATTCAAGAGATATACTTGCTTAAGGTGGTATTTATTCAACTTTATTTATATGTGGTTTGGGGCCCTAGGGCCCATTTATTCCAATGTTTAGAACCAAGATAATGATCGCAAGGCAATTAACTATTAAAAATTTAAATATTGAATATTAAAAGAATTACGCCATTTTTTGGTTGCAAGGCAAGAACGCTTGCATATAAAAGATGAAAGAAATAATGCTTAAATGCTCGCTGTATAATTATCCTATAATATTATTATTTGTTCTGTCGAGCGAAAGCCGGTCATAAATAAAAATATATGTTTTTATTAGTGTTGACTATTTAAGGAAACCACGCCCTACATTATTTCCAGCTGGGTTAGTTTAAAGGTGTGAATCTCCTCATGTCATACGTGAAAATAAAGGAGTTCGATTTTCTTCTTCAGGCTTCAACTTTGACTGATTAGTGTGATTATATAGATAGTTTAAGAGACGCCCATTTAACTAAGAATCTTAGTTTTCCAACACATAGCTGATCAGGATGTAAACATGACAATAAATTATAGTATTTAACCATTTAATGTCTTAAGATGAAAAACTTAAGATGCTTGTACTTCCTAGTTCTGAATGGTCTGTCCTTTTAGCAGCGCTCCCTCATTTTTCTTAAGTGTTTGACTTTCCTTGATTATTTATTTCAGTTTCAATCTTAAGGGTTTGAACATTTTAATTTCGGAACTATGCTATAATCATACTATCTCTATCTCTTTGCTTTTCTAACGCTCCGTAAGCTAAGACTGATTATCTATTTTATTTAATGGAAAGCTATAATTATTTTTTAATTATTGTATCTTAACATGTTAATCCCTTTCCTTTTTAACTGTGAATTACTAAAAGGGAGGGTTATACCATGGGTGGTTTATATTTATAGTTTACAAACATGTACAGCAAATATTTTCTTTATATATAATGTTAATAGTTATATAATGATTGACTTTACTGATTTTACTCTAGAAAGGTTGAGTAATCTGGAAAATTTCAATCTCTAAAAAACTTTGTTTTATTTTACCCAATTTGTTTTTTATAATACAAAAAAATATTTTAAATGGAACAACATCTAAAAAATAATGAGGAATACCCTCTTTTAATATTATTAATTTGTAAATAGACGGTGATCACAATATTCTTTGATGTCCTAACTAATCGATATTAGCGTTCTCATAGTTTTTGAATTAATTGCTAGTTTATCCGATTATTAGTATAATTTAAAAGTAACGCTATATACTCGGAAATTCGATATTATCAACTACAGGGGGCTTAATATCTTTTATTGGGTGGGATAGTTCTTGCTTTATAGTTCGCTGCCGTGGCTAATTTATTAATTATGGAAGATTTAAACGACTTAGTATATTATCCAACATAAATACTCCGGCAACAGAGTTAGATGAAAGGTGGAAAGTCCAGACATTTAAATTAGCATGATCTGTCCAAAAAGGTGAGTGAAGGCTTGATCTGATACGCTAGTGACCCATCCAGCCGGACACGCTCTTGAAGTAAGCAAACTCCCGATGAGGACCCTATTTTACCAGGTACTCTATCAGAGGTCATATCTATGTAAAGGAAAAAGGCATATGTGCATTAGTGTATTGATTTTGGGATAATAAGGAATCGTACAGTGGACTCAACCATCAACCAGGTACAATAAGTACAATAAACGTAAGAGTCGGGGACTCTAAGGAACGGATTAAGAAAATAATAATTGGACACCCTACGGGGATGTACCTACAAGTCCCTAAAGGGGACCCGATGGTACACAGAAGGAGTCTCAGTACTCTAGCTGGGAAGGGACTCCAGCGAATTTTTGCGTCTTACTACACCCACATCCTGGACAGTTTCATACAAGTTTTCAACTACGGTTTTGCGGTAAACTAACGAGAGATTTATGAACTCTTGTAGAAATAAACAAGAGTTTTTGTTGTGAAAGAATTAAATGTATACAGATTTAGTTTAAATAATCCAGATTAATTACCGAGCAATTATCCCAAACTAATTCAAAAGTAAGCCAGGACAAGATAGACTCCGGGTATAATACTACTACGTTGGAAAGAGATTGTCCAGAAGAAGTTTTATAGTGAATATTTCAAATAATGTTTGAAAAGATGGTACTTTCGAATTCCATCCCGGAAGAAGAATAAATTATTATACCAAAAGCGTCAACCGCAGGTAAACACCATTGTACTATGTTAGCCCTCCTAGACGACAAACACTAGTAACAAGGAATGTATAAGAATGACAATATATGAAGCTATTTTGAACCTAACTTTCAACGTAAAGCGTCATGGGTTTTAGACCTTAACAAGAAGCGCCACCACCCGCATAAAATAAGGTTAGACAGCAATGCCGTATGGCTCAAAATGATTTATCGAAGAGCACAGTTAACTAAAAGGTTTTCGACGAAATAGTGATAAACTAACTGATGGGATG
This sequence comes from Ophiocordyceps xuefengensis, assembly GCA_020975735.1. Lineage (NCBI taxonomy): Eukaryota > Fungi > Ascomycota > Sordariomycetes > Hypocreales > Ophiocordycipitaceae > Ophiocordyceps > Ophiocordyceps xuefengensis. The sequence goes on along the minus strand of JACYFI010001586.1, from coordinate 1,528 downwards.
TCTTGAACGAAAAGAAGTTTAAAACCCAAAGATTTTTGGTTTTAAATTGTAAACGTTGACAGGGAGTTACGTAGATTCTATTAACTTTCTCTACTCCCGTTTTGCAGGGAACACCTCAAGGTATCAATAATTAAGCCCCATATAGCAATTAAATTCTTTCTCGATAAATCTCGACGTTTTTCGGTGAACTAAAAACAAGATTCGACGGTGCTGGAATCAAAGCTAACTATTAACCCAAATCTAATAACATTGTCCCGTTAAAAAGGCAAAAGAGCCCAAAGCTCTGAGGGGAGAAATTAGATTTACAATAAAGTTTACGACTAAAAGATCCCGTTCCTAGAGCTAGTTCGATCCGACCCTAAGATTTAAGAAGTATGGAATAACAATAGATATGCAGATGACTGAATTTACAGGTTTGTTGGAGGATCAAGAGTAGACCTGTTAGTAAAAGTCTTATGCTCAAAGATTCTGGTGTTCTTGAAGGACGAGTGTAGGGTTTAGACTTTTTCCCGGAAGGCAAAAACGAATAACGAACGCTTAACACCAGAACTACGCTGAATTCTATCGGTTAGAGTCAAAAAGAGTAATAATGAGACTTACTCTAGAAGCAAGGAAATTTTTTGAGAGAAATATAAAAATATGAGACTTCTTACGTCCCGATATAACAGGTCACAAAAAAAATTGATAAGACCAAATGGTTTCTTAGAAAAGGTAAAGACCATACCCCCACAAAATTTCTCTGACTGCAAAGAATTCTAAAGATGCCTATAATTCTACTAATAACAATTCATCTATGAGGGCTATAAATCCAATGACTATCGTTTTCGCCCGAAATTTTAAAGCAACTTTATCAGCCAAAAGTGCACTATTATTCTGAAAAAATCTGTGCAAAGGGCTTTCTTAGCAGGCCAATTAAAGCGGAATCAAAGCCTAACTATTTGCAACTACTGGGAAAAAATCTTTAAAGGGCAAGAAAGCATTGGGGTTCGTAAAACTATCACTAGGAAAAACACTGCGTCTTTCAATATAAAATGGGATGACATTAATATTTACAATTTCAATTGCCCGAAGGTATAAAACCCAAAGCTTTCTCGGGAAGGTAATTACTTGTTTCTATTGTGGGACTCCGGACTACAGAGTGGAGATGGCATCACGTTCGATGATGAGGCCTTAAATCCTAAGCTAACGAAGTAGATAAAATTTTATGGCTCGAAAGAATCGAAGCAAATCCATTATGTAGAGAGTGCCCACATGAAAAATCGATGTGTAAACTCTCAACGAGATAAAAATAAATTCTAAGGCCCAAATCTGGAGGTGAGGCCGGTTGATTTGAACAATCCGTACGGTTCGGGCGGGAAGGTGGGGAGTATTCGGTAATACAGTTACTTTTCAGTTCATTTAATAGGACAGGTTTTATATATGCCAATCCGGGAAGAACTAGTGTAGATAATTAAATATTATAACGAGTGATAGTGAATAGTAAGCTAACAGATTTATGGATTAAAAGCCTTACTATTATAAATAATCA
>JACYFI010001629.1:0-13132 GCA_020975735.1 Ophiocordyceps xuefengensis | reverse complement strand
ACAGAATCATTAATTTCTGAATCTGATAGCGAACCCAGAAAGCTTCCTCAAGTATTCGGCTAGATGGAACTCCATTTTGAGGTTGAGCATAAAGGGAGCGGGTGCTGATGGGCCCAGCTTGAGGGTTGAAACCGGGACAGGGGGCAGATGGTCCAGCTTAGAGGAAGATTCGGCCCTCAGCCCCCCCTGTCAATGTAGTTAAGTTGCGCCCGATCACTATTATACTCTGTCTGCGTCAGCGTTCGTACCTTTTCCTGTCCAGCGTAGCTTTTACTTAAAGAAGATAATAATCTACGATTTCCATCTCTTTAACAAAGGTTGGTTCGGGATCTACTCCGAAACCGAACTTACGAATAAAGTTTAGGGTCTTTATTGAGACATTTGCTCTTCTTTTCCCGTTTATCATAAGCCTCCTTGTGTCGCCTGATCCACTATGGCTAGATAGCGGTCTTACCGAATAAAAAAGGTGTGTAGAGGAAACGTTTATATAAGACACAGCCTATCTGGATTGAAGTTATACATAGCAACAAACAAGTGTTGGTTCTATAATGTCGTAACTAACTAAGCCGACTAGATTTTTTTTTGGACTGAAACCCTGATATGCACCAACACCCTTTCCTGCTCCTTAGATAAAACTATAAAATTTGAGTAGCTATAGAAACGTGAATACACCAAGATACCATAACTGAAATTTAAACTAATAATCAAACAATGGTTGGTGCCGAAAAAGCGTTATTATGATACTTAAAAAAAGCGAAAATACTTATAAGTATTGTAAAGAGCGTAATTGTTAGGCTCCCTTTAACTTAAAATTAGAACCTGTTTTACTTACCTGTTTGTTATTACACTCACTCCTCATCTACCATAAGCGAACCTATCATCTATAACTACGCTTTATCTAATACTCTAGGTGTTGACTCCTTATTATGTAAAACTGTAATTAATCTTAATTTATATTAGAAAAATTCTAGTAGAAAACGTTGGTTGAAAAACCAGAATGTATTAGTGGGCCCTAACATAAGCATAATTTGAAAATTGTGATATAGCACTGGTACAAGATCCGGATATTACATATAGCTAAAAGCTGAAAGCACCATGGATACTGTGAATATTTCAAAGGGTACAAAATTTAAATACGAAGGGGGGAGTGCAAACCTGTGTCATAATATTTTTATAACATAGGGGGAATAAATAGACTTATTATTCTGTATAAGGAATCCGACCCTAAACCAATCAAATATATCTTTAAGTAAGGTAAGCCAAAATATATTGAAACAGAAGCTAAGATATATAGGGAGCTAAAACACTTAAGAATATGCGCCTTCAGGTGCGATTTTTTATAATAATTTACGGGTCCAATTAGGATACTAAAAATGTAAAACTTATGTTAAGTTTAACTGAATATAGTGTAGTAAATATCGGAACCTAATTACTGCTAATAAAATACACAGTCTATCACTACTAAACAAATACTGACCATAAGCGAGTTTCTAGTATTAAAATCTTTTTCTAATAGAAATCCTGATCAAAAAGGGAAAGCCACTAGACTGAAAGACATACCAAATAATGTAACTGTAGTAAGGTTAAAATGTAAGAACACATTTAATCCCACCATATCTTCCTAAGTCTTGATTTTCAAAGCTACCAAGGTTGTTTACAGCGCCTGCACCATGAGGGAGATAGCAATCCTATGTAAGAAAGGTGTGATTTTTTTAAATGGATATTACAAATATTAGAAGAAGATAAACTAAAGCTAAAACCCATCATCCTTTAAATTGAGACATAGTCGGGATTAAGCAATTATTTTTTTTTAATATTGCTTGTTTTGAATTATCCTACAGGGAGACTAAACACAGTAGTATATTGCTCCTAATCCTACAATTAAAAGTAATACAGGTACAGCCTGTGATTTCAATTAAAGGAGATGAACGAAATAATAATTATACAACCGGCCGCAAACGCATTCTGGCAGCGTGTAATTAACGGCGTGAATGCTGTGGCCTCCATCGGCATGTGACTAGATCAAATATGGAGACCTACCTGTGAACTTTTAGCCATTAGCTCCGTTAATAAACATATACCTATTATTAGTTATTTAAATCAGTTTTCGTTTTAGTTAAGGAGGCCTATTGAGGATGTCATTACATTATATCTAACTACCGCTAAAATTCAATAATGTTTTAATAGCTAATACCTATTGTTAAACAAAACAATCCTCCTCTACGCATAAGTTAAAAAATGCCGCTAAAAGAAGACTTTGATTGGCTGCAATCTTAAGTAAATCCTAAACTAATCTAAATAAAGGGTATGAGACAAACACGCCCAGCACCTGTCTCATCCCTATACAAACATCAAACAGGGTAATTCATTTCCGTTGACTAGTACAATCATTATAACAAGTCAATCAAGCTTAAATAGGCTTATAAGAAACTTTGTTATATGATTTAATCAAATTAAATCCTTTCCAATTTGATTTTTTATTGGGTGTTTGAATACGTACAACCAATCGCGTTATTTTATCTGAAACACTTCTTACATATTCATACCCAGAATTTTATGTTTTCTTAATGAATTTATACCTTACACCCTAAGATGAGCACCGGATATAATCAGTTTAAATTGTGGAAATTTTAACATAAAATCAAGATAAACTATAAAGGTTTCTTTATTCCTACAATAGGATTTTTTTAAAAATGGAACTATTATATTTGGTAATTTCACGGCCAATGGTCAAATAATTGGAAAACTAAGCTGCGAGATTTCCTTCCGTTAATTTTTGAATTTTATTTTCCGTGATCGTAAAATATCAAACTATTTATCCTCCATTAATCTAGAGATTCGTCTACTATGTTGAGTATTCTAAATCATCATTGTACTCCGATAACGCCCTTAATTTTACTGTTGGTTCGATGTCATACGAACGATCAAAAGTTCTCCCTTGAACTAACGAATCCTGAAATTCAATCTTGGGTTCTAAAATAATTTATCGAAATTTATTACAGGGTCTTTCAACAGGGAGTATCCCCCGCAAACCTGCATTTTAACGTGTCAGAATAAAACCTAAATTCATCGATGCTTCTTATATTATTACTATTTTGATTTAAACCCTTTCGACAGGTACAATGAGCTTTTATTATTTTACCACATTTTTACCCTGGTTAAACAAAATAATAAATCCTCGCTTTTTTGATGTAATAACGGGGATATTTTTTCTAAAATAAATAATAATTTATTAAATCCTTCAATTGAACTCTATTGAATAGTTAAACTATCCTTCGTTTGGGACGCCTATATGTATGAACCGCACACCACTAAATAATTGTTGTATGAGATCTAATAAGTATAAGATCTTTTTGTATTAGAACTAATGAAATTTCAATTTGAACCACGTTCACTTAATTTTACAATGTTTTTCATTTTCTATCTAGCCTTATTATACTTAATGTAACCCTCACCGTCTATTAAAACCAAGGCATCAACTCTTAGGGTTTACAACTTAAGTAAATTATAGGTAGATAATTTTTTTTAATCGAATTGTTAGGATGCGGACTTTGACATAAGAGTTTCAAGACCCTTGTTTCTGATTAGAACCGAGTTTGAAAAATCCCTTTTCTTTCAACCTCCCTTAGCAGTACCCTTCAATTCGAAAATTCTGGCTTCAAATCGAATCCAACTGACTCGGTCTACTCAGTTTGCTCTTTGTACCGCAATTACGTCGATTTAGTATTTTTGGACTTAAGATCCGCATTGTCTCATTCGTTTTTCACTTCAATCTTTAAAGGCTTCTGTTTACCGTACCCTGAGTAAATTACTTCAGCCCCCTAATAGTATTCAATTATAGGCTTTGGTACCTCAAAATCTTTTAGGGCAATATTCCCCCGGAGTTTAGACAAGTTTATTCCCCCATAGACCACCTTTTCCCCCTAGAGTGGTCCCGAGATCTGGGCTCATAAATCCTATAGATATGATATGAAATAAGAAACTATTAATAATACAGGTATTAACATAGATACTGTTAAACTATCAATTGAAAAATTCATACATATTAACATGGATCCAGTATGTAAGCATCTAAAAAGTATTTATAAGTATTGATTATTATTTTAATCCTACTTCAAAAGCAATCCCTCAATAATAGGCACTAGATTGTGTTGTTAAATTATACCAGTAGACAAACTTAATAAAACGCTACCGTTTTACACACCAAACTTTTTCTACAAAAAAGTCGGAATACTATAACACCATAAGTAAATGGTAAACTCAATATCACTTAAATCATTATTTTATATTTCTATACAATACTTCCCTTTTAGTCTATAAAAATGCAACATAGACATTTGCTAGAAGCCATAGCAGATTCTGCTTTCGGCATATACTATGATATGATTACAGATGGCCAAACGTTTGTCCCTAAATAATATCGTCACGGTTTAATTAGAAGCTTACTCCAATATTAGGGAAATGTTATAGTAATCAGCATTATTGTCTATAGCAAATTAAGCAAATTTTAAAGATAATTTTTTTATTAAAAACCGAATACTAAGATTCCTATTAAAAAAGTACTAAGGTTAACTCATGGTTTTTATTTTATCTTAACATAAATTTATTCTTATGTCTATTTCTTGCTAATAAATCATAATATAATTATTTTTAAGTTAAATAATGACTAGGGCAGCATCCGTATGGGAGTTTTAACTACAATCTTATGCCGTAGCATATGTTACCTTTAAACTAATACCCCTTTTTGTAGTATGAGGCTTGATAGGGCATGGCTGTAGACTTTCTGACCCTTAACGCCCCTCCCGGGCCCGGGCGATTAGGAAAAAATATACATGACTCCAAGTCCAGTCAAAAAATTAGCATAAATTGCAATTTATTATGAAAAGGTTACAGCATGTGTTAGTCCAAATGGAACAAAGTTTTGTCTATATTGACAGATCTAATAACTTAGGGGGATAAGAACTGTTGTAATATGTCCACAATATTTCTGACACTAGACCCAAAATTACTCCTTCTCTTTATAAAAACTGAACTTATTTCTAGCTACCAAGATATGCATCACATTTTTATACCCCAATGAAGGCAAGCAAAAGAATTTGATGCCATCCACTGAGCTTATAACAATTCTAATATGCGGGGTTTTAACTCAGGTATATAACTCGGTTTATCACTTCTAACATTCCCTTAATCCTCCTTGGTTCTAATCAGAGTTTTGGTTACATAGTTTATGATTATATTTCTTATTAAATTCTTCATGGGATCTATAAAAACAGGGATCAACCTGGTACACTTCAATACCATTTGGTGTAACCCTTCTCGTTCAAAACTAGTCCTGAGGGATCCGATTTATTTTCCATGCAATAAATATAATCAATTTAAAAAAGGATTGAAAGGGCCTATAAGTATTTAATATAACTGCAGGGATGGTATTAGTTTAAATTAACGTGATTAAAGTCCGATATAGAATTCATTGTAGTTTGCTCTACAAAATTGGACTATTATTCATACCTTTTTAAAAAATAAGCTTCTCACGCAGTAATCTACCTAAGGGAAATTTTATATTTCCTGCTGTGATTGGTCCATTGTTACCATCCATAAGATTTATTATCATAATTAAAAGGGATACTTAAGGTTTAGAAGTTTCCAACCATAGATTGAAAGATTTTATCATAGTTATTGTAAGCTCAAAGCATATTTGACCTGAAGAATTTATTTTCTCTTTTGAAGAAATTTTCCCTAGTTTTTTATATCTTAATATGATACTTTCCAACTTTTGATCTAAAAATTTAACCAGCCTCTTCTAGCTGAAACAAACTACCTAATCAATTTAAATCCTTCAGATGAAACACTTTTCATATAATGTACTTACGATTCACCTGTTAATGCATTCATTTTAAACTTACGTTCTTCAGAATGAATTCTACTTAAAAGCCTTTTTGTCTCATTAAACTCAATAGCTGTTCATTATGAGTTTGTCAAATAAAGGGGGTTTATTATCTTTTCGACCTTTTTTAAACCGTTTTAATATTTTTAGTTTTCTTATCTGAGGCAGTACGACCGGATAAAGCTTCATTTTTCCTTTTACAGTATAAATTCCTTTTATAGACTTACAGACTTTCGTCTCTTAGTTTGGTTCGGAGTCGTTTATGATCAGGAGACGTTCCAGCTACTTTTAGTATGTTATTTTTCAGGAGTAATTTATCAAAGTAAAGCTTGGTACTTCGAGAAAAGACAAATCAAGCAAGTTGTGCACAGTAGGTCTAAATTGGGTAACAGAAAAATTAGAATACCCAATTTTAAATTAAAGCTTCATTGAAATTATAAAAACTATCTCTAAGTTTTTAATATACTAAGGATTAAGTATTATTTTTTCAATGCTTTTGGATAGGTCTTTAGGACTGAACTCTATGAATAAATATTATTGTTGATTCTTATTAGTTTAACATATACATTCCCTGTATTTAGCTTTTATTTCCTTTGATAATATCCTTTTCTAGCCGTCAAAAAGGCATTAGATACAACTTTTACGGTCTGGGGATTTATTTTACATTAAACAGGGTTATTAACTGAACGAAGTACGTATAAATACGTTATAAAACTACGAAGAATTTAACATTGTGGTCACCCAAAAACTTCTTCAACACTTGTTGAAATACGCCTATTCTAACCAGGTTTACAATACGTGTGTGAATTAGGTGCATCCTCGGAGTTTTTTTATTTAAACAATAGGAAAGTATCATCCCCCTACACTAATAGATATATCAAATAATACATGATGTTTCATGTAACTCACTAACACACCTTCCATTTGTTAGGAGTAGCTGCTATCTTGGAAATAATAAACCTCCAAGCCGCTAGGGCGGCGTCTAAGTATTCAATATGTTTTTATTAAATTTTCCATTGTTGCTAAAATACATATAATTTTCTAACATTTAAATAGGAATTCGTTTTTTTAGTATAAACATGCCTGACCCCTCCTCCCTTATACACATTACAGGCGTTATAAACAAGTTATACTGTATTAACCAAAAACCACAATAAGCTTCAAAAAAGTATAATTATGCACATTCTTAAAAAGCGAATACGCCAGTGTTTCTGGAGGAAAAGCAAAAAACCTAATATTGAGTATAATGAATTTTAATTGGGTTTGTTTTATGAAGGGTTTCATAGCTCACCATGTTATTAACACCCAAAATACCTTACTTCCTATTTCCTTACCCTGCTCCTAATGCCACCCACATGTTGCCACCTGCACCTATTATTCTTTAGGAGAGATTGTAAACACGACATGCCTTTATCAATTATAATCTCTCTAACATGGGAAGTCTCTATACCTGTACTTTGCCCTAAGAAAGGTCTTTTTTTATTTACTGGAAACGGTCGACTGTTGACAAGAGCCATTGCCACTCAGCCTTAAATAAAATTGGGGGATTTTTAGCATATTTTTCCCTTGGAGCGTAGAGAAATAATGTGGCCTCTGTAGGCATTTGTTATATTGGTTTGTGTGGAAGAAAAAGCATTTATGTTTTACCTATATTCTCCGTGATAAAGAATATTTACAAATTTATTTCATTTATAACAAATAACTAAAAGATTTCTATATCTATTTTTAATTGCATTTTTCCTAATTTCAAAATACAAATCCTGCAGTTAATATATAACCTATAAATATAAGTACTATTATTAAACCTATACCCTCAATTTGATAGCCACTACAGACCAACAAGGGATAATTACCAGAATTTCTAAAATCTAATAAAGATATCTAAAGCAAAAAATAAAGAGGAAATTTTACACCAAATGAAGTCTATTTTTGATCCTAAAAAAACTAGAATCAACACTCAAATATTAGAGTTATTTCTTCTTGGTATGGGTTATGTGGTGCTATATAAGAAATTAAGAGTAAAATATATTGTTTCATATGGACACAACGATAAAAAAATAAAAGTCGATCTACTGATTTACCATTTTAAAAAGGAATTTGTACCAATCATGGTTACTCCATGCTTAGCCATTCTTTTGTTAATAAATAAAAATCAATAGGGATTTTTAAATGTTATGACGGAGTTATAAGCAAAAAATATTGGACTTAGATAGCTATAAATTATTAATTTAAAAACTAACTTCTTTCGCGTTACCGGTGGTCCAATCACAAGAATTTGTTTTATCATGAATAGCTCGGAGCAACAATTACCTCTTATTAGGTTACAGCACCTTTTAATACTAAATTCTCCGTAATAAGTAATTAATTTTAAGTCGAGTAAGTCTGAAAAACATTTCTTTTACTATACTTAAATAGTACAACAGCACTATAAGACTAGTTAATTAGCCGATTCTACTACAGAAATTAGTTAAAACTTACTCTATTAGCTGCACTTAAATACCAATTGGTTTACCAAAGAATCCTTTAAAGTAGGTTACACCCATACAAATTGAAAGAAAATAGTAATTAGCTAAAACTTATAAATCTTAAAAAACGAGGATTAATATAAAAATACCTTTTAAATTGATTTACTAATTTATAGGGGAGAGTTAGGGGTATTAATCCATGTAAATTCTTCATTTGTTTCTTTATTTTCTCACTAGTATAGCAATATAAAGAGAAACCATGTTCTTAGTATAAAAATGCTTTTTTTAAATTACCAAATGTACATTGTGTTTAAATATTAAATTATAAATAGCTTGAGCTTGAACTCAATACGTAGAAATACCTAAAGGCTAATAATTATAAAAAACCCTACATTGAAGTTGTGTTACTATAAGCAAATAAATCTTTTTTATTTAAATTAGCGTTTAAACCCTACTACTTTCCTGTTATTAACGAGAATAAAGAAGAACTCATTTAAATTAATAGAAAGTTCAATTCATTTCATTTCTATGGAAGACCTGAAGCCTTAATAATAAAACTAAATTGCCCAACAATAGTATAAAATATAGAAATTTTTACTATTAAGCTACAAATGTCGTAGATATTAGTAGGGATAGCATCCATAAAAGACCTATAATGATGTACGGTAAAATTTTTCGTTCAAAATTTAAAGAAATTAACAACTCTTTATAAAATAGATTACCTCTCAAGAAAGTAGTTTTTATTAGACATCTACACTTATTTCATTCCTGTTTCTTATTTGATCGGAATCTGGATCGAAACCTGGTAGTTAAAATTGATTTCTTGGTTTGTACATGTTGCTACTTTAGCTCAATCCTCAAAAAATCCCTTAGTTTAACTACCATAAGGAACCAGGGATTTATTGGAAAAAAGGTTAAAATCTTTTCATAATTTTGTTTAATTGATCTGCAACATCTAAGATCAGTATAATCTTCTATACGAATAAAAGTTTGACCCACATATCCAAGAAATCTGACTAAACTTTCAACAGAATTCAAATCTCTTTATTATGTGTGAGCCGGTTACTACAAGAAAGGTAATACTACACGACCTTCCTGTTTTATGTAACTTAGAATTCTCTAGTACCTAATTTTACACAACAACCATTCACCACTTGTAAAAACCAGCACCCATTGAGGGGGTCTAATTTGGAAACTTAAGTTGGTATAATTGGGTCCTGGCCTAAAGCAACAGTATCAGGAAAAAGCCTCTAAGAGTAAGGAAGTTAATCTTTTAAGTTAAAGAAGCTCTAATATCTAATTTATTTTTTGCAAACCCTTCGCCTGTTTACAATGGTTCCCCTCGTTGCACATAACGACTATCTTTTCAAATAATAATAACTCCAGAATATTCTGGTTTTTAAGTCACGATATTTGATCAAAAGAGAGGTTAATTACTTTTGTTATAAATTGACTCTAAAGAACCTATTGTAAAAACAAAAACAAACCATTATTCTTTCTTTAACCTCTTCCATTATCCGCATCCAAAATAGCTTTAATAAGTTTTATAAAATAATCTAAGGCTCTAGCATGGAAAATTAATTGTGAAATTAACCTCGACATGTCAACCCCTAACTTAGGTTTTTTGGTGATTTCGAATTGAAAAACCAGAAAGCACGCCTTCGGAATCAGAGATCCTGATGTATAAATCCATGGGGTCTAAAAGGTAGTTTGCCTTATTGTCTAAGGTTTAGACAACCAGTAGAAATAAAAGTTTGTCTTATCGAAATAATTTGGTTAAGAAGGGATTGTAACACTGATCCTTCTTTCAAGCCCAGCAGAGTTATTTCTTAAACGCGGGTAGAATGAATTACCTACAGTCAACTACCATTTCTCGTTGGCTCCTTTTTACAATAATACTCTCTTATGTCGAGTGTATTACCGACTTAGATCCAGCGATTTGCCCCATTCGTTTTTACTCATCTTACTGGCTTATTATATACCCCTAAGTAATTAGTTAGCCACTCAATATATTTTCATATTACTGGCGTAGGTTACCAGAAACTTTAGGGTGTTCCCCGGAATTGGATAATTACGCCCAAACGGTTTTGTTTGATTAAGGATTTACATGTCCTTTTTTAGGAGATCAAACAATGGAAAGGGTGCTGCACTTTATATTTAAAAAAAATCCTTAAATGGTTAAAAACCAACTAGAAAAGATATTTATATGCTAAGGTTAAATCATAAATCGTTAAGCCTTATTATCACTTATACTAGTTTATAATATTATAAATTCTATCTAGCTTGTACTTCGTGAATTGGGCTATAATAAACCCTTCCACTACATAAATGAAACTGGAAAGAATAACTTGATTACCGAATCAACTCCCCCTTCCCCGAACCGGTTACCGGTGGTTTTCCCATCATACGGCTCTCCCAGATTGGCCCGTAGATGTTTTTTTTTTATTCCGTGCGGTGGAGATAGTTTTTATGACATGATGTTTATGTGGCACTCTCCTACATAATGGTATTTTGCTAACGAATACTTCCGGAGGGCCATATTTTTTATCTACTTCGTTAGGCCCTTAGAATTAAGGTCCTTCCTTTCATACAACGTGATGCATCTCAACTTCTGGTCGGAGTCTCATATAGGAACACAAGGTAATCCCTTCCAAGAAGTCTTTGGATATTACTTCGGGCATTAAATTTAAATATATATTCATTCCACTTTTATTATCCGAAAGACGCAGTTGTTTTTTTCCTAGTACTAGTTTTACGAACCATTTGCTTATTCTTGCCTTTAAGATTTTTACCATAAGATGGCAAAGAATTTTTACTTGAGTTTCCAGCTTTGAATTTTGGCTCCTTAAGGTCTGCCACAAGATTCATATCAGTATATAGTGAACCTTGTGCTGATGTAGTGCTTAAATTACCTGCGGAAGGACTAGTAATTGTTACTAAATACCTCCTTATAGACTTGATTGGCAATACGTAGAATTTTATATGCAATGCTGTAGATTCTCTGGCATTCAGTAATTTGGGTTATGGTTACCTTTTTTTAGAAACCATTGCTTAATAAATTTTTTTGTGAGCTTTGTCTATCGGGGCTAAAGTCTCATATTTTTTGTATTCGCTCGAAAAGATTTCTTTCTCAGAGTTAGTTCGTCATTAATTAGAACTTTCTATTGGGACTCTAACCCGAAGAGAATTCAGCGTGTTCTTGTAAGGCGTTGGTATTTGGTTTTAGTTCGGAAAGCCCTAACCTCAGCTCGTCCATGTTCAAGAGACACCTAATCTTTACTTAAAAAGATTACCCAGTCCTTCTTTTGATCCTCTAGCCCACCCTATAATATTTCATTCCATCTGCTATCTAAATGCTATTCCATCTTCCTTCAAATTTTACGGGTCATAATCAGCTTAGACGGGATGTGTCTAAACCTTTATGTAAACTTTAATTTCTCCCATAGAAGTTTTGGCTCTTTCGCTTTTTAGGGAAATACGATATAATTGGGTTCATAGTAGGCCTTTGATTTCCCACGTCGGAAATCTTTTTTAAGTTCAACAGATAAAAACGGGGTGAGTTTATCGAAAAGATATTTGCTTAATATAGGGCTTGTTTATAACCTTGAGTGTCTCCCCTGCTGATGGAGTGAGAGTAAGTATTGAATTTCCATTGTAACCCGTTTCAACGCGTTACGGAATTAAATCCCAAATCCTTGAGGCTTTGAATTCTTTCGGTCAAGACATCCAGATCAGTATTGTTATATGATCTTCCTTTGCGTCATAACATTTAGTTAATGTCCCTTCCTATAAATCATTTGGCCATAACGAAAGTTTATTTGTCTAACCCATTTTAATGCGTGGTGGCCACTGTCTGTTAGGGCTAACCCCTGACTGCTTTCAGTTGAAAGTTGGGTCATACAATATTCGCCTTCAAAATATCAAATTTTTATACCATTCTGTTATAGTTTTTCTCAGGGAGGGGCCTATGAGTCATAGGTCCCGTTTAACCTCCTTAGCTTTGGGTATTATATATTGCTTCTTTCCGGGGGGTGAGAATGGAAAGTACCATCTTTCTAATGCTATTGATAATATTCACTATAACTTTCCTTTGACGAAACCTTCCAACGTAAGGTAGGGTAATTTATACCGGAGTCATCGTTGCCCGGCTGTATTTTTTGAAATTTTTCATAAGCTTGCGGTAATAATAAGTTACTTATCATATAATAATCTTGATCAATTTATTTTTCACAACAAAAACTTTGTTATTCTACAAAGCCATAATCTCTTTGATTACCGAAACCGTCAGTTGAAACTGTACTGGAACTTGCCAGCGTAGTTGGTGTACGCTACAGGACGCTCAATCCTTCAGGAGTCCTCCCCATAATGGTACTATGCTCTCTGTTACCATTGTCCTATAGGACCTGTAGGTGAATCCTAGGTTCCAATTTATTTTTTTCCTTTTCAATTCCGCCTTAGTGTCCCCAGCTCCTTTACTTTCCTATGACTAATGTTACCTGGTACTTGTTAGATCCATTGTACGATCTTCATATCCAATATACCAACAATGCACATAATCGCTTTCCTGCTAAATATGTCCTCTTTAGAGATACCATGGTAAAAGGGCTCTCAGGGCAGTTTAACTTACTCATTATGAACGCTTGACTCGATGGGTCCAGTAAGCTTACGTCAGGATTTTCCTCTTATCCCCAACTTTTTACAGGATGCTAGTTAACATGTCCCGAGCTTTCCCCTTCATCTATCTGTTGCCTGAGTTATCTCAGTTAATAAACTAAGTCGTTTA
>JACYFI010001628.1:0-11306 GCA_020975735.1 Ophiocordyceps xuefengensis | reverse complement strand
GTTAATTTGACGCTTTATAGTAACTATAAATTGTTTTTAAATTCACGAGCTAGCATAAAGGATTGTAACTTAAAAAATAATAAGAATAATAATAGAATTAGATTTTCTGTATTTTAGGCCTTTATAGTTACTAGTGCAAGGAAAAATCGCTTAAGGCATCCTAAATGAAACACTCAAAAAGGGGTTATAGTTAGATTGGGTAAAGCATATCTCATAACAGGTAAATAACAAGTGTTCAAATTTTACTTTGCCCTAACCTTATGCCTGGAATCTGAATTGAATATAGTATTAAGCTAGTGCCCTGAATGGTGAAAAGAGTGTTGGCTAAGGCCCAACCTGGGGTGTACCATGGGTGTTACAGCTCCACTCCTTAGGCATACAGTATCTATGTATATTTTTAAGTCTCTTGCATATTTTTTCTATGCACGCCTTGTAAGGCATTAGAAAAATAAAGACAAAAAAAAATGGAAAAGCCGCAACTCCTATGAAGTTTGTAAATTCAGTTTATTTCTTGATTATCAGATAAAATAAATAAAGACCCATTTAAAATAATAGTGGTGTTCTGTGGACTAATATGGTAGTCCCCTTCTAATTAACTTTATTTCTGAAGATGTACTTTATGGTATTATTTGACAATCAGTGGCTAGCTCACGCTTCTAAATAAAAAATGTTTTGACTTTGCATATTAATCTGCTTTAACCAAGAATCCAAAGGCGCCAGCGCAACCCAATTGTGAAATTCTTTTGCTTAATCCGGGAATAATATTAATACTGAAAGGAAGATAACCCATCTTTTGCTTCAAGAGAGACACAATTTTTTGGTTTGATTATTTCATATCCTCCCCTATGGTGTGAGTTGCTAAAAAAAAGAGTGCTGCGACATATAGGGTATGGTGGGCTATTATGTACTTAGAATTATATTCAAGTAATTTAAGGTATTGTACCTCTAGATAAAGGGTCTTTGTGGTTTTTACACCTGATTCAAAATTTCCTGTATCTCTAAGATAGCCGTGAAGGCTAATTGGCCGAGGCAGGGCAACTGAATTGCTTGGTATGTAAGTACAAGTCCTTCCCGGTGGCCAGGTGATAGGGAGCTTTAGTATAAAAATGGTGAATAGCATATTCAGATGTTTAATTCATTGAAATTGTTAGCGTTCGATCCCTGCAAGTACCTAAAATAATAATTATTTCGGCTAACGAGCTCTAAAATTATCTTTAGGCCCTTACGCATCCCTGTTTTTAGATCTTATGAGTAATATAACAACGAAAGGTTTCATTCAATAGTTAGACACATTTAGCTAATGGCACGGTGTAATTTGGATGTTGGAATCATCCCCTTGTTTCATTTAAAGATTTGCTTCTTTTATTTAATTTATATATCTATTAGAAAAATGAAAATTTTTTTAATCCCTTATTTTAGCGCGTAAGGCTCTTCTTTTAGCGGGAAGGCATCGTGGAAAAATTCAGAAACCAGCAGCTAGGAGTATTTGTTACACTTATACGTTAAGGGTAAGGTTATGTTATTATTCTTGTAGGGCGCATCACTTTCTAATTTATTTCTGGTGCTGACGAATGTATTGCCGCACAAAAAAGGTTCAAAGTAAGCACCCAAAGAAGTATAGAATCACTTTATAGCTACGTGTTTTTTTTTAGGGGCCAGCTATGCTAAGAGGCGAAAAAAAAATGCTAAGAAATAAATTGGTTAATTAATAAATTAAACCTACTTTTAGGGGTTTGTAGTTTAATTGGCAAACCGCTAAACTTTCGCATTATGCTGTTTTCAGGTCTCGATTCCTAGCAATCTTCCATAGATATAAAATTATTAAATTATGTGCCTGTAAGTTTATTTACCACCATACCAAACAGCCTTAATTATCTGCAAAATTATAATTAAGGCTGCCAAAGCAGAGCTTCTATATTAAATAATATATTACTTAAATATAGTGAGCTTGGTGAAAACAAGTAACCCTTAGCGCAATATGCTTCGCCTAAATATAGTATAAATAAAAGCATATAACAAAGGAGGTTCTTAAATATTATATTTTAAATTTACATCAAGGTAAGTCTTGATGTTCAAAGTTATTTTTTATAAATGCGTTATTAGGGGTTCAATAATGTTTTAATAGATATTAATAATGAGAAATTATAAAGTATATAGGATTAAAACCAAGGCGGCCTTTGTAGCCCAACGGGTTAGTCAATTTGGGTAGACTTACTGGCTCCACTCTGAATGTGTCAGTTCCAAAAATCCTAACGTACCGTATCCAAACTATTATTTTATATTAAGGAAAAAATAATATAAACAATTAATTACAGATCAACTATGAGGTTAAATAGATTTGATTAAAGGATTTCAGTTCTTTTAGGCGGAGTGTATGTTATCGGCTTCTCTTTTATTCATATAAAATAATTATGTATGACATAATCAGGTATACTCTAATTTTAGGCGCGAAGCTCTAATAATTCGAGAATTATTTTTTTGTTTAAATTACTATTAATAATATTCAAATAACCACCGAAACTAGACCACATTTCTAGCTACAAGAGGCGCAGCTCGTTTAAATATTACAGTTATAAATTGAAACTATGGGTGAGTAAAGCCCATTTCTGCTTGTTAACCAGTGAAAACTAGGATAGTTTAAATAGTTTCCATTATCCGAAATGATTCTATCTTGAATATCAAGCAATAGAATATCATAACTAACCTGTAAAGAACATAATTGAAAATAGGTGGTGTGATTTGTTAAGAATTGTTTCAGAATAAACCAAAGCTGACTTCTGAGACATAATAAAATGGATTCTTTTGTATATTCAAGGAAAGGTTTAATTATTCACAAATTAAACCTTTGGTTTAAATTACAAGATACTAATGCCATACAGTAAGAGGAAGAAAGCCTATCACAGGTAGCCCGAGTAGATTTTAGATCTCTCTTGCTACTATGATTTCATTATTTGGAATATGTAAAGTTAGATAAAAAAAACTCCTTTAAGTTAAAAGAATTGTATCTACATTAAAAGTTCCGTAAAGCTTAAATTATTACAATAGATATGCTGAAATTAGGGAGACAGGATTTTTTATAGGTACCAATTGATTTAAATACGTGTTGGTTCAACTCCATATTATCTATAAATAGAGAAACATTTGTTCTTTTTATCACGGTAAGTTATTCAAAATACAAATGAGACTTGCCAAATTATCTTGTTAACAAGGAACTGATTTAAAGACGCAACCCAATAAAGTTTTTAATGACTAATGTAAACTTGCCTGTTAAATGATTATAATTGGCTTAGCAGGGTTTTTTCTAGCTGGCGATGGGTGTTTTATTCTTTTTTTTGTGTTACTAAGCTATGCATAAAAAAACAGAGGCGGAGAGGCACGCCACTAAATTTTGTGTTAACAGGTTTTTCTATTAAATTAAGAATTATTATAACTAACGACTCCGAAATGATGAGGGGTTATAAACGGGATAAAATCAGTTAACAACTTTAAAAAACTGTTTATATCTTCTCAGAAAGCAGAAGTTTTAGCTAGATCTGGGCCCTTTTAAACAGCATTTTAAACCTTCCTTATGATCCTTTATTTAAAAATTCCAATTAAAGGGGATAGCATACATTCGTCAGGCAAAGTCTTTGGTTTGAAAGTTGTTTCTGTTAGTGTAAACCCTCATTCTTTTGTTTGTGCTCTTCTAATTTTCTACGTTGGTGCGACGAAGTAGGCCGCACAAATAATACAGCATAATGCTGGCACATATTGTTTATAAGTTTGTGTTTAATAGCGATAGCATAGCCTGCGAGCCTAAGGCGACACACCTAAAGATTATCTTAAGTTCGTATAAAAGTTAAATAAAAGTAATAATAATGCTCGTTGATCTAATTTCGGTAAGACATAAAATATCTTGGTGTTTAGTTGATTGGGTGTTCGAACACCTCGAGTAAATTTACTTGGTGGCTAGGCGAAAGCTTACGCCTCTTTTGAACTAGTTGTCCTAGACGATATTCCATTTAATATCCAGTAGATGGTTAGATCTAATTCACCTATTAAGATTAAATAAGGGTTGTTCCTATTCTAGAATATAATAGTAATAAAATTGCATGGGGCTCGGCCAACATACATAAAATAACCCTGTTTATACTAACCTAAACGTAAGAAAAGTAAATCTACATTTATTTATTAAAGAGCAAAATTGCACTTGATGGGCGGGACCCCCCTGCACAAATAGAGGGGAAGATATATATATACAATATATGGCCTTAGTTCTACGTATCGGACGGAGTTAGAGCAACTAAAGCTTGCCTAAATTAACATATATAAGATAGCTAATCACAATACTTGGGTCTAAACATTCAACGAAACTATTATTAAAAATTTTAAAGATCGTTAAATTCAGCCCCAGGAGCTTATAATAAATCCAAAAAAGCTACAGGTACAAGTTACGTTCAACTCTATGCGGAGCATATTCAGAGCAAATAAATTAACCATTTATTAAGCCAACAGGCGTTGGGTACCCAGGTTTAGTTTAATATAAGAATAATATTAAACGAACCCCAAAATGCAGCGAGAGGATAAGAATGTTTGACACCTCTAGTTTAATATTAATGTTAAAAAAAAAATATATTATTTAAGAGCTTTCGCCTCATTTTTCTTCGTGGCTCGGTTTTACAGGTTCAGCGCTTATTTTCTAGCTTCTAAGAGGCGTGCCTTGTGCTTTAGCCACCCTGATCTCTTCTGGCGAAAAGATTGCACAAAAGAATTTATGTAAGAATAAAGTATTAAATATCTTATTTTTATTTTTTAGATAAAAATTTAATATAACAAACCATGAATTATAGGGTGTTGAGATTAAAATTATATTTTTATTAGAAGGTAATTGTAGCCTCACGGTAGAGAATACTTGTGTGTAGGTTGCTCCTGGTTCGAATCCAGTTTTTTTTCCCTTATGTTAACTTATTTTAAATAAAATATTAAAAATGAATCAGTAATTAAATTTATAGACTAAAATCAAATTTAGGTTTCCTCGATTCGTCCCTTGGTTTTTATTTTAGTAAAAGAAAAAAGCACAGGGTTGGGTATGGGTTATGAAAGTTGTTTATATATAGGGATTAGTAAAAGCCAGAGTCACCTATGTAAGATGAACTGTTGAAAAGCAAGTTTTTGTCATATGGCAGAATCCAAAGGATGTGCTTACACAAATAAATCTTTATATAATTAGTTATATTATATACCTTAATAGAAAATGTATTACCTACATAAAGTCCAATAACAGGTCAACCATATTAAGCGTGTTTTTGGTCTGGATGTAACAACAATGGCAACCATATAGGTTTATCCTTTGATGTCGAGAGAAAAACAAAATCATTTTCCTTGCTTTGCTTTATCTGTCTGGCTGGCCTTAGCCTGGCTGGGCTGGCGAAGCAGCAGTAAGCATTTTTGTTATCTTTGCGTAATCCCCTCCTGTAAGGAGTTAAACCAACACATGAAAGGTTTGAATTAAAATTCTCGAGCCTTTAGCCTTGCTAGCTTTGCCTAGCCCTAAAAACTTCTTAAATTAAAGTGGCTTTTTAACATGAAAATTTTATTTCGCTTGTTTATCCTCCGTTAAAAAACCAAAAGTTTTCTATACAGCCATAATACGATAACAGGTTTGGCTGGTTTTCAGTTGATACCCTTACACCAACAGGAAATTGGATCAGAATAGGACTGCTTTTTTTTTTGTAATATACATAAGAACAAGGAAAAAAGATTAGTGTGGATACATACAAAGAGATAAACTTGCTTAAGGTGTATGTTAATTTCAACTTGTTTTATATGTGGTTTGGGGCTAGGGCCATTATTCCAGTTTAACAAGGTAATAATATGCAGCGTATAATATAGAAAATAAAATTTAATTATTAAAGGATACGCCATTTTCATTTGTTGGTTGCAAAGCAAGCCTGACGCTTGCATATAAAGAGGAAAAATATCTAAGGCCGTGGATTTAAATTAACCTAAATAATATATTTTGGTCTTCAGGAAAGCCGGTCATAAATAAATAAATATAATTTTATTGATGATATTAGATGTAAACCAGGCCCGAACATTCTTTCCACGCTTGGGCTAGTTAAAAGGTAAAGCCTAATCCCATACGTTGGTATACAGAGTTCGCTTATCTTCCGGGCTTCTACCTAACTATTTTAGTGTTATTATTATTTTCTAGAGACGCTTTAAAAGACCCTTAACTTTCCCACTACATAGCTGATCGATTGAACATATGCATAATATATATAGGTATTTTCATTTAATGTCTAAGATGAAAATTTAAGATAGTGTACTTCCTAATTGAAGGTGGTTGCTGTCCTTTTAGCAGGCACCTGACTCACTTGTCATAAGTTTTGTATTATCCTGTTACTTTATTCCGGCTTTTCATCTAAGGGTTGAACCTATTTTTTTTTTGAACTATGATTAATGAATATCTTCTTACTTCCTCTTTATTGCGTTATTCTAACGCCGTAATCTACAGAACGTGATATTCCTATTGTATTTAATAGCAATAGCTAAATTATTTTATTTAATTGGTATCTTTAAATGAATTTATCCTCGTTTAACTGTAATACTAAAGGGTAGGTAAATGGGAGGGTTATATATTAGTTACAAAATTACACAATATTTATCATATATTATATTTTTAATAAGTATATAAAATATTGACTTTAACTTATATTTTACCTAGAAAAAGGTTTGAGTATCTAATATTCAACTCTTTAAAATAACTTGGTTTATTTTTACAAATTGTTTAATTTAATAACAAAAATAATTTAAAATAAAATGGGACAACTCTAAAAAATAATAGATACCTTAATATTCTTATGTGTAATAACAGATAAATATATTATGTTACAATGATTTAGTTATTCTAATTATTTTTAGGCTATTGAAATTGCTAGAAGTTTATGGATTATATATATAAGTTACTCATATACTAGGAATTCAGAATTTATCAACACAGGGGGGTATAATGATACTTTTTTATTGGTGGATTAAGTTTCTTGCTTATAGTGCGCCCGTTGTCTAATTATTCATGTATGGTCTAAAAGACTTAAGATTATTATCCGATCCTAATCTTCGGAAAGATTGAGTTGAAGGGGGAAAAGCCCACATTAATTTAGATCTTCTGTAAAAGGTGTGGGGGCAAGGAGGAAATCTGGATAATTTAGTGACCCACTCGACCCGAGCCGTCCTAGTGTAAAGCTAAACCTGCTGAACCCGTATTACAGGCATCTCTACAAGGAGGGTTCATATTCTAGCAGAAATGGATATGTGCATCTGTTATTGATTTGGAATTGAAAAATGTACATGGATCAACAGCGAAACCAGGGGTACCAATAAGTCGAAACAATGTAACGTAGAGTGGGATCTAAAGACGGATAAGAAAAATAATAATTGGAAAATACGGGGATTACCTACAAGTCCTAAGGACCAGTGGTAAGAGAGAAGTCATAGACCACTTATGGGAAGGACTCCAGGAGTTTAAGCGTCTGTTAGCTCCACCACTATGCTGGAAGGTTCCAGTACAGGCTTTTTAACTGACGGTTTTGGTAAACTACAGAAGATTATGAACTTTGTAGAATCCAAAGGTTTTTTGTTTTAAATACTGAATATACGATTAATTTAATTGGAAAAGAATTATATTACGCAGCTACTCAAAAAATTCAAAAAGTAAGCACGCCACATGACCCCCGGGTAAAAATACCATACTACAGTTGGAAGGACTCCTGTCAAGAAGAAAGTTCTAGTGATATTATCAATAGCCTTAAAGGATGGTACTTTCCAAAAATACCACCCCGGAAGAAGAAAATATATAGCAAAAGCTAACGGAGGTTAAACCGACCATTCACTAGTAGCCTTCCTAGAGGAACAAAATTTTTAGTACAGGAATGTATAAAGAATGATAATTAGAAGCTATTATGGGAACCCAACCTTCAACCAGCTAGTCATGGGTTTTAAACCACAGAAGCTCCACCATCCCGATTAAAAAATGGTTAGACAGAATTTGTTACGGCCAATGATTTATGGAAGGACTACATAATAATGTTTGACGAAATGATATAACAAACTGATGGATGGTTCTATTGAACGAACACGAATTAAAGAACCCCAAGTTTTGGGGATTTAATTCGTAAAGCCCGGTTGAAAGGGGTTATCATGGGATCCAATAACTTACTCTCACTCCGATAGCAGGAAACCCTCTAAGGAGTTTCAATAAAAGCCTCGATATTTAGCAATATCCTTTCCGATGAAACACTCCGACGTTTTTATCGGTGAACTAAGAGGACGATTTCGAGGTGGGGAATCAAAAGCACTATTTACCCAATCATATCGATTGGTCCGTAAAAAGAGAGAAGAGGGCCAAAAACCTGACGGGAGTAAATTAAATTACATAAAAGTTTACGACTAATCCGTCTAAGCTAGCTATCGACCCTAAATTTAAGAAGGATGGAAATACATTAGATATGCAGGAGACTTGAATTATAGCTGTTAGGGATCAAAAGAAGACTTGTAAATCTTAGTCAAAGATAAAAGGATGTCGTTAAGAATCGGACCGAAGTTAGGGTTAGAGCTTTCGGAAGCCAAACCAAAATACAACGCTGAAACCAGAACAGCTGATCCTATCGGTTTAGATCAAAAGAAGTTCATCATGAGAACCCTTACTCCCTTAGAAGAGAAATGTTTTGAGGGCAGAATATAAAGAAATATTGAGACCTTCTGCCACCGAACTACGACAAGGTCAAAAAAAATTGATAGCATGGTTTGAAAAAAGTGACCATAGCCCAAAATTTAACTAATGCTAAGATCTAAAGATGTATAATTCTACTATCAAATTCCCGCCTATAGATGGGTATAATATAATCTATCGTTTCGCAGTTTAATTTTACAAAGCACTATCCTGCCAAAAGAGCCTATATAACGAAAGAATCTGTGCAAGAACTTCTAGCAGCCAAATCAAACTAGGAACTCAAGATAAAATATTTTTGCAACTTATGGTAAAAATCTTAAAGGCAAAGATAAGCAAGCGTTCGTAAAACTGATACTAGGAAAAAAGACACTGCGTCTTTCAATATACAAGTGGATTGAATTATTTTTAAAATCAATGCCCGAAAGTATATCCAAGCTTCTTTGAAAGGTATTTAGCTTGTGTTTGCTATGTGGACTTCGACTCACAGAGTGGAGATGCATCCGTTCGTATTGATGAAAGGGACCATCTAATCCTAAGCAACGAAGTAGAAAAATATGGGGCTCAAAGAATCGTAAGGCAAATACCATTAATGTAAGAGAGTGCACAATGAAATCCATCATAGTCATAACACCATCTCACAACGCAATAAAAAAAAAATCTAAGGCAAACTGAGAAAGCCCGTTGAGGGAAACACATCACTACGGTTCCGGGAAAGGGGGAGTGATTCGGTAATAGGAGTTACTTGTTCCAGTTCTTATTAGGGAGCAGGTTTTATTAAATGCCAATTCAGGAAGTACTTAGGTCTAGGATAATTATATATTTATAATAGTATAATGTGATTTATATAGCTATAACAGATTTATGTATATAAACTGCTACTTATTAAATATCTCTTTAGTATATACTTTACCCATAGGATTTTTTAGTTTAAAGTAAAGTGCAGCACCCATTTCATTTTTGCATCTCCAAAAAAGGACTGGGGAAATCCTTAGCAACAAATCGTGTGGGATTAAAATTTATCAAATATTCCCTCGGGGAAACCCCTAAAGTTTCGGTACTAAGCCATATATGAAATATTATAGTGCGCTGGAACTAATTGTTACTCAGGTATAGTAAAAGCCAGAAGAATCTAGTTAAAAAGAGAATGGGTCCAATCCGCGGAGATTCTAGTCAGTAATCATTTCTGACCAAGAGATTATTTGTAAAAGAGCAACGGAGTTAAATAGGTCAGGTCTGATGTGGATTAATTACACCGCTTTTGAAGATTCAACCCTGCTGGGCTTAAGAAAAGAAAGAAGTTATCAAGTTACAAATCCCTTCTAACCAAATTATCCAAAGACAACTTTTTTATTTCTGCCTGTGGTCTAAAACTTCAAACAACGAGCAACTACCTTTAGACACCTGATTTATACACGATTTCTGAATCGCCCGAACGCAATGCTTTTTGTTTTAGATTCGTAAATCACCAAAAAACCTAGGTAGGTTGACAATTCGAAGATTTAAGTTTCTCATTAATCTTCATGCTGAGAACCTAGATATTTTAAAACCTATTTAAAGTCCATTTTGAGGAGCAGGAGAAATGGTAAAAGAAAGAAAATGTTGGTTGTATTTACAATAGGTTCTTGGTAGATCCAATTATACAAAAAGTAATCTCCAATCTTTTGATAAAATACTCCTGCTAAAATCAGGAAATATTCTGATTATTTCATTATTTAAAATAGTAGTCGTTATGATGCACGGGGGGGAACAGTTTAAGAGCTGAAAGTTTGGCAAAAAATCAATTAATATTAGGAGCCTTTCTTTAAAAAAGGGTTATTACTCTTTCACTCTAAGAGTTTTACCTGATACTGTTGTCGTTTTTAGCAAGCACTTATTACACTTGTTTAAAAATAGAACCCTCAAATGTAGTACTGGTTTTACTAAGTGGTGGTGGTTGTTTTAAAAATTAAGTTAACTAAGAGATCTAAATTACAATAAAACAGGAAGTTCGTGTAGTAATCTATTGTAATAAACCTCCCACATATAGAGGATGGAAAATTACTTTGGAATAAGTTTTTTGGTGATTTCCTTGGAATTGGTCCAACCTTATTCGCTTATAAAAGGATTTACCCCGTACTTTAGATGTCAATCCTCAAAATAAATTATGAAATTTTACCTTTTTTCAATAATTTCCCGTTCTTGGTGTTGAAATCTAACAGGAATTTGAAGATTTGAGCTAAAGTATCAAAAAAATGGTACAAAAACAAAAAATCCATTTAACTGACCAAGGTTTCGATCAGTTCGTCAAATAAGAAAGGAAGAGTAAAGGTAGGATACTAAAATAAACTTACTTTCTGAGAGTATATGAATTATATAAAGTTGTTATGTATCTTTTAATTTGGATGATAAATTTAAACCCCGACATCCATTTGGTACGTTTATGATGCTATACTACTATGGTTACAACATTTTTAGCATTTAATGCTAAATTTCTATATTTTAATTTTCATTAGTTGCAATTGTTTATTATAACGAGAGTCAGGGCGTCATACAATGAAATGAGTTTGACTTCATAATTATTAATGGAGTCTTTTATTCTTCCTTAAATAGGAACAGG
>JACYFI010001627.1:0-13017 GCA_020975735.1 Ophiocordyceps xuefengensis | reverse complement strand
TAAGCTAAAGAATCTTGGATTCTGTCACTTTTAAATGCCAAATATTATCCTACCAAATGATTTTATTGGGTGTTATGATACTAACAATGGGTTTAGTTATCCCTAAAAACTTCCTGCCTATATTCAATACCAAGATTTTAATCTTTTAATTGAATTACTACTGTCAGAACGTAAAGATGAGCAACGATTAATCATTAACAATTTTGGATTTTACATCATCAAGAAATCATAAGTTTTATAACCTATCAAGGGGTTTTTTTTTAAAAAAGGGAACTATTTATATTTTTGTAATTTCCAGCAGAGTTCACTACTGTGTTAAATAATTTGCTAGATTTAAACCTCCGTCTTGGTACGTATATTTCCCTGATCCTAAAATTTCAATATTTGCCCCATTTAATCTAAGATCTTCACATGTTCAGATATTCTTTAATTCAATTGTACTCGATAACGTAAATTTTACGTGTTGGGGGTTGATTGGCATAGAACATCAGAAGATTCCTCTGCAAACTTAACATACTGAAATTCAAACTGGGTGTAAAATTACATTATCGAACTTATTTCTAAACATTCTTTTCCAACAGGGAGTAATACCCTGCAAACTCCTGACTTGAACAGTGTCGATAAACCTAAAATTCATTGAGCTTTTATATTTAACTATTTGATTAAACCTCGACAGTAATGGAAGGAGGCTTATCATTTATTTACAATTTTTACCGCTTGTTCTAAAAAATATAAAATCCTCGCTTTTTTTGGTTAATAACGGAATATTTTTTCTAAATAATATAAGTTTATTAATAATCTTCAATTTAGAACTCCTAGTTTAGTATAGTTTAACTAATCTCCTGTTAGAGCCATATGTATAGAACCGACGACACCTAAGTATTGTGTAAATACGAAATATAAGGTCAGAATCGTTTTGTTGCTAAGACCTATTAAATTCTCAGATTGAATCAACGTCAACCTAATTAAGTCTTCATTTCTATCTACTATTATAAACTAAATGGAACCCCTACCGTTCTAAATAAACCAGACGAAGACATCTAGTGTTTACAACTGGTAGAATTCAATAGGTAGAAATATTTTGTGTAGAATCGAATTGTTTAGAGGGGATCTTTACATTGGATTTCAAAACCTCTGTGCTGTTGAAACCGAGTTTAAATCGCCTTTTCTTTCGAAACCCTCCTTAAGATACACCTTAAATATCGATAATTTCTGGCCGTAGTTCGATCAACTGGGCCGTCTTAACTCTTTTTTGCTCTTTTATAGCAATACTGTTTTATATTGTTTGACTTAAATACCGCGATTTTCCATTTCGTTTTGAACTCATCTTAGGGCTTGTTAACCGACCTGACGTAATTTACTTACTACTATAGTTTTTCAATTATAGCCGAGTTACTTAAAGTTTTTAGATTCCCCAGAGGTTGACAAGTTTATCCCCATAGACGACTCTTTTCCCCTGAGTGTTCTGATGTGGATCTGGCTCATATATGCTTCTCAGAATAGATATGAACCTAAAGAAACTATTAATAATCAGTGTATTAAGTAGGTATGTAAACTATCAGATTTGAAAAATGTCATACCAAATTAAGATGACTCATTATGTAATCTCTAAAAATAAGTATATAGATACTTTGATATATTTAAATCCTTACTTCAAAAAATCCATATAATAGCTAATATTGTTGTTGAAATTGATACATAGACAACTTGATAAACAACTACCTGGACACACCATATTTTTCTTCCAAAAAGCCGAAAACTATACACCCTGTAAATGGTATCACAATTTCTATCGTTAAATACATTATTATATTCCATAGAAATACTCCTCTAGTCTATAAAAAACCACTAGAAGTGCTAAAGGCCAATAGGCAAAATTCCTGCTTCCGGGCAACTACCTTATAATGTAGATTGGCTACTTTGTCTATAATATCGTCAAGGGTTTAATAGAACTACCAATATTAGGAATGTTATAGGTATATACATTATATCTATAGAAATAGCTTAATATATATTTTTCTATTGAATCATCGAATTCCCTAAAGATTCCTATAAAGGAAAACTACTCTATGGTAAACTGCATGTTTTATATTTATATTCTCAAAGTTATTCCTTAGATGTTATCGCTTAATACATATAAATAATTTTCTAGTCAATTAATGCTAGGGCATTTAGGATTTGAACTACAATCCTATTTTGTTCCGTTGCAATCACTGTTTACCCTTTAAAACCTAAGACCCTTTTTAGTTAGTTGCCACTAGGGCTTGGCTTGATGCGCTCTGTTCCTATAGACCCCCCCCCCGGGCCCGGGGATTCAGGAAAAATACAATATAACATTGACCAAGCCAGCAAAAAATTTTACTAAATTGACATTATAATAAGTTTAAGGCTATTATGTATCAATAGCAAATTTGTCTATATTTACAGATTCCTTATTAACTAAAGGCATAGACTGTTGTAATACTTCCACATATTTCTGAACACTGACCGTAAAATACTTCTTCTCATTAATAAACACTGAAGCTTGAATTTGATTCTACCAAGTATATGACCATCAGCGATTTGATACGAATGAAGGGCAAGACAAAAAATGTATGACATCCCCCCCTGATGTTTTTAAACAAATCATAATATTGTTTAATTCCAAGGCACTATAATTCGTTTATCTCCTGGTCTAACATTCTTAATCCTCCTGTTCTAATCAATTCCTGGTACTAATAGTGTAATTCAAGTTCTATAAATTCTTCTTAAGAATTCTTAAAATCGGATACTGGTTACTTTTCAAATAATGCAATGGTGACCTTTCTTGCTAAAACCTGTGCATAGAGAGATCATTTATTCGTCCATTAAATAAAATTTAAAAGATGGAAGGCTTATAAGTATTTAAAATATAAATTGCAAGGTGTTATCAGTTCAATAACTCATAAAAGTTCTTAATTCATGAAGTTTTCGCCACATATTTGGACCTATCATTATACCTTTTAATAAGGTTTCAACGTGTAGGTCTCTAGGGATTTATATTTTCCCTGCTTAATTGCCAATTGTTCATCCATTAAGATTTTCACTATTAAAGTTACCTTAAGGCTTAGAAATTTCCAGCCATATAGTGAATTTTATCATTGTTATGTCTAGTTAAGGAATATGAACCTCGAAAATTTATATTTTCTCCTTGAAAGATTTCCCCTGAAGTTTTCTATATCTTAAAGTAAGTATCTCCCACTTATTATCTTAAAAAATTTACCAGCCCTTCTAGTGAACAAACCGTCTAGTCAATTACTAAATCCCCTTCAGATTTGCACACATTTTCATATATGTATAATCGGATACCCCTTAACTCACTCTTTTTACTTAAGTCCTCAGATGAAATTCTAACTAAAGCCTTTGTTGTCTCTTACTCAATAGCGATTCATTATGACGTTTTTCCAAGATAAGGGGTTATTATCTTTTACTTTTTATATAAACCTCATTATATTTTAAGTATTTCTTCTGAGGGCAGTTACGACCGGAATTAAAGCCTGATTTTTCGCTTTACAGTATATTCCTTTAAAAAGACTACTATCTCGCTTTAAGTTTGTTCGTGAGGTTTAATGATAAAGGAACTTCCACCTACTGTTTAGTTAAATGTTAAAACAGGATTTTTAATTGTATCAAAGAATGTTGTTCTCTACAAAAGGTAAATCAGGAAATTTTCACAGTATTCCTAATATGTAAAGAAAATAATTCGGAAATACCCATACTTAATAATGCTCTTGGAAAGATA
Organism: Ophiocordyceps xuefengensis; assembly: GCA_020975735.1. Classification (NCBI taxonomy): domain Eukaryota; kingdom Fungi; phylum Ascomycota; class Sordariomycetes; order Hypocreales; family Ophiocordycipitaceae; genus Ophiocordyceps; species Ophiocordyceps xuefengensis. The sequence goes on along the minus strand of JACYFI010001627.1, from coordinate 9,257 downwards.
TTAAACTATTCTAGTTTTTTAAATAACAAATTTAAAAATATTTTTGAAAATCTTTTAGAATAGGCTTATAGACTTTACCTACATAAATATCCATCTTGTTAATTTATTAGTTTAATACATATTATATTCCCCTATCTATTTTTATTCTCTTTTAAGATATCCTTTCTAGCGTCAAAAGCATGCTAGATTACACTTTTACCGGGCCAGGGTTAATTTTTTTATTAAAAGGGTTAATTACTGACGAAGAACTATAATATACATCATAAAAACTACGAGAACTTACTTTGTCCACCAAATTCTTTACAACACTCTTTGAATAGGAATCTTTGTCTACCAATGGGTTTAATACTTAGTCGTGGTATAGTGCATCCTTTCGGAAGTTTTTATAATGAATAGAGTATTCACTCTCACTAAATAAGATAAACCACTAAAATAATACATAGTTAAATCAAATGTAAACTCAACGACTAAACCATCCATTTGTGGAGTTACGCTATGCTTGGAAATATAAACCCCTCAAGCGTCTATGGGCGCGTGTAAGTTATATAATGTGTATTTAATAAATTTTTCATTAGTTTGGGAAAAAACTATAGAACTTCTAATTAATTAGAATTGTTTTTTATATAAAACATACACCTACCCTCCTCCTTAATACAACATTAGCGTTATAAACAGTTTACTTATAAACCAAACAATATTACAAGCTACCGTAATAAGTAAAAATATCGACATCATTAAAGGAAAGAACGCAGTTTCCTTCTGATGAAAGCAGAAACCTAATATTGAGTAAAGATGAATAATTGTTTTTTTCAATGAAGGGTTCTAGCTACACACTATTTATTAAACACCCAAATACTACTCCCTATTCCCACTGCTGCTCCCTAAAGACCACTGTTGCCAACCCTGCTCTATTATTTTTTGAAATTGTAACCAGGAAATGCCTTTTTTAATATTAAATCTCTCTAAGACATGAAGTCTCATTACCTAACCTTTTTGGCCCCCTAAAAAAGTCTTATTTTTAATTTCATGAAACAGCGGACTGTGCGAAGTATCTGCCTCAGACCCTATAAATTTGGAGTTTTTAGCATTATTTTTTCTTGTAGCGTAGAAAATAACTGTGGGCCCTTGTAGGCCATGCTATTTGGTTTGGTGAAGAAAGGCATTTACGTTCTACCTATTTCTCGTATATAGAATTTATCCAATTTATTTGATTTAATAACATTAAATTTAAATAGAATTTCCACTTCTATATTTTAAATCTTTTTACTAATCAAAATACTAATCTGCAGTATTACCTATAAATGTTAAGTACTATGTATTTTAACATATATCACTTTTCATAGTCCCACTAAAGACAAAAAGGATAAAATTTGACCAGGATTTCTAATCCTAAAAAGATAATATCTTACAGGAAAATAAAGAATATTGACACCAAATGAGGGTATCTTTATTTGACGTAAAAAACTATTAAATCCACACTTTCCGACATTAGAGTATTCTCTTGGTAAGGGTTTATGTGGTGCAAATGTAAAAATTATAGCAGCTTAAAAAATAATATTGTTAAATATTGACAACTACAAATAAAAAAAAATATAAGTCATACTTACTCATATAAACCATTAAAAAGTAATTTGGACCATATGGTATCAATGCCTTACCATTCTTTATTAATAAATTAAAATAATAATAGGGATCTTGTAATGTTATAAGAAATATAACAAAGATATGGACTTGAATATAGCTATTATAATAATTTAAAACTTATGATTTTTGGCGTGACCGGGTTGTCCAGGCCACGAATTGTTTTTATTCGTAATAGCGGAGGCAGACATTACACTCTTTTATACCAGCACCTTTTAATTACCAAATATTTATAATAAGTATCTAATTCTTATAAGCCCGGTAAGCTGGAACAAACATTTCTTTTACCTTTATACCTTAATAGTACCACAGCACCTAATACACTAGTTATATATAGCGATTAAACGAATGTAAGAATATTAAACCGTTTATCTATAGCTTGCACTTGAAAATACCCATTTTGTTTCACCCAAGGCAATCCTATTAAAGGAGATACACCTAAAATGAAAAAATAAGTATAGCTAAACTTTTAAAGCTAAAACAGGTTAATATAAAAGTAAACCCTTTTTAATGATGATTTACCTAATTGTTTAGGAGAAGTGGTTTTTTATCATCTTTAATTCTTCATGTTCTTTGATTTTTCACTAGTATAGCTCCACTATAAAGAGAAAACCTATTCTACCCTAGCATATGACAAAATGCAATTTAAATTACCTAATTGTTATTGTGGTAAATGAAAATATAAATGCCTTGAGCTGACTCATTACTAATTACCTAAACGGTAATTAATAATAAAAACCGTACATGACTTATTGTACTATCAAAGCCAAAATAATCCTTTTTTTTTCTTTAAAATTTGAGTTAATAAACCCTCTACTGTTCCTAATATAAGGAAGAAATAAAGAACTCCTTAGAATATGAAAGTTCCAATGACTCATCTTCATTGCATGAGACCTTGACCTGTATAATAAATAATTGCAAAACTAAAATAAAAGTTACAAAAAATTGTTAGGCGTTTAAAGCTACAAAGTTAGTTACTGATAGAAGCTTATAGAAATCATAAAACGTCCATAGGATGTCTGTTCAATTTATCCTTAAATTAAAAGAAAATAACAACTTTATATAATTCTATATACTCTCCAGAAAGTAGTTTATTTCAGAGATTCCTACCTTTTTTCATTTCTCCTGTTCTTTTATTTGACGAAATCCTGATCCGAACCTTTGGTTAGTTAATGATTTTTTTGGTTTGTACCATTTATGTACTTTAGCTTCAATCTTCAAAATCCTTTACATTTTTAACCCAGGTAAATAGGTATTTATTACAAAGGTAAAATCTTTTATCTATTATTTTTGAATGGATTTGACCATCTAAACTCGTATAATCTTTATACGAATAAGTTTGACCACTCCAAAAGGAAAATCTCCTAAACTTTTCAACAGTAATTCACTCTTATATGTGAGTTACTACTCAAAAAGTAATACTACTACGAACTTCCTGTTTTAATGGTAATGTAAGTTTCCTCTGGAACTAATTTTAAAACACCATCACCCACTGTGTAAAAACCCAGGCTTACCCATGAAGGGTCTAATTTAAAACTAGTGGGTAATAATGGTTTGCCTAAAGCAACAGTAACAAGGGCAAAAGGCCTCTAACGAGTAAAGGAGTCAATCTTGTATTTAAAGAAGCTCTAATACTTTATTTTTTTTTTGAACCTATCAGCTCTAAATGTTCCCCCTCGGGGCATCATAAAGACTACTTTTTTTACATATAATAATCAATTACATTTCGTGAGTTTTTAAGATATTACTCTAAAGTGAGGTATTATTTTGTTATAATTTGATCTACAAGACCTCTTTGGTAAATCAAACAACCATTTCTTTTCTTTAGCATATCCTACCTCGCGTCCAAATAGGCTTTAAGTAGTTTGCTAAAATATCTAGGTCTCTAGACATGGAAGATATCATTTGCAGAAATAACGCTCGCAAATTCGTCAACCCTAACTAGGTTTTTTGGGTGGATTTACGAATTTAAAAACAAGAAAGCATCCTGCTGCATGCAAGGAGATCCTGATATAAATCAGGGTCTAAAGGTAGTTGTGCTCTTTCTAAGTTTAGACACAGTAGAAACAAAAGTTGTCTTTGAATAATTTTGGTTAGAAGGGATTTTAACTTGTTGATAACTTCTTTCGAAGCCCAGTAGGGTAATATTCTTAACGGTATAGTAACTACCCGATCAGACCATTTTACTCCTTTACTCTTTTACAATAATCTCCCGTCGAAGTATTACTGACTGTAGATTCCGCGATTTGCCCATTTCGTTTGTACTCATTACTTCGTGGCATATACACTACCTGATGTAATTAGTTCAGCCCTATAATATTTTTCATAAGGCTTATACCAGAGCTTTTAGGGTTTCCCGGAATTTTGATAATTTACTTCCCAAACTTGTGTTTGTAAGGATTCCAATAGTCCTTTTTTAGGGATCAAAAATGAAATGAGGCTGCACTTAACTTTTAAAATAAAAATCCTATAGTAAAATATAAACAATAAAGCAAGGTTATTTTATATAGTAGGGCTTATATCTAATAAATCTGATAGCTTATATCATCTTAATACTATTAATAATAATATAATTATCTAGACTAGGTACTCCCTTGGAATTGGGCCATATTAAGAAGACCTGCCCCTCAATAAAGGAACATGGAAAAGAAACTCTATTACCCGAATCATCCCCCCTTTCCACGAACCGTACGGGGGATGGTTTTCCCAATTCATACAGCTCTACACCAGATTTTGGACCTTTAGTTTTTTTTTTTATTTCGTTGTGAGATTTTACTGACTAATGATGATCCATTGTGGGCACTCCCTCTACTAAGGTATTTCTTACGATTCTTTCGGCACCATAAATTTTTCCTACTTCGTTAAGTTTTTGAAAGGATTTAAGTCCCTTCATCTACGCACCGTTGCATGCAATCTCCACTCTGTAAGCGGATCACCAATTGAGACCACAAGTAATACCTTCCTAAAAGACTTTTGGGAAATACTTCGGCATTGATTTTAATAATTATCATATCTACACATTTAAGTTGAAAGACGCAGTGTTTATTCCTAGTAGTACTAAGTTTTTTACGGACCCATGACTTTTTGCCCTGTAAGATTTTTTTTACCTTAAGTTGACATAATTTACTTGAGTCCAGTTTTAGATTTTGGGCGCTAGAGTTCTTGACAAGATTCTTCCAGTGATATAGTGTACTTTTGCCTGATAGTGCTTAAAATTAATCTGGAACGATAGTATTGTAATAATACCCTCTATAGACTGATTGTAGTAGAGAATTATAGCACTCTTAGGGTTCTTGATTAGATAAATGTTTGGTATGTCTAGCCCTTTTTGAAAGACCATTGCATTATCACTTTTTTTGTGACCTCGTTTATCGGGGGCTAGAAGTTGTCATTTTTTTTAAATGATCTCTTGCTAAATCATTTCTTCTTTAGGAGTAAGTCTCATGTTACTTCTTTGACTCTAACCGAAAGGAATTCAGAGTGTTCCTCGAGTAGCCGTTGGTTATTTGGTATTTAGCTTCGGAAAGCTCTAACCCCTAAACTCTACGTCAAGAAAACAACCTAATCTTCAGCAAACAGATTATCCAAGTCTTCTTTTGATCCCATCTCAACACCCTATATTCAGTCATTTCCTGCATATTAACTGTATACCATCTTCTTATAAAATTAAAGGGGGCCGAAACTAGCCTTGACGGGATTAATCCGTAAAATTATTGTAAATTTAATTTCTCCCTCAGAGTTTGGTCTCTTTCACTTTTTACGGGACATCGATTATAGATTTTGGGTTATAGGTAGGCTTGAATCCCCACGTCCGAAATCTTCTTTTAGTTTCACCGATAAAAACGCGGTTTCCATTCGAGAAAGATATTGTTATTATGGGGCTTATTATTTGATACCACCTTGAGTGGCTTCCCTGCTTACGGAGTGAGAGTAGTATAATCCATTAACCCCGCTTCAACGCTTTACGAATTAAATCCAAAAATCTTTGGGGGTCTTTAATTCTATTCAAGTTGCAAGAATCCATCAGTTTGTTATATTCTATACGTAATACATTTTAAGTAATGTCATCCTTCTATTGGAAATTTGCATTTGGCCCCATAAGATATTGTTTGTCAACCATTTTAAATGCGGGTGTGGCAGCTCTGTTAGGTCTTAAACCCCATGACTGCTCTTCGTGAAGTTGGCTTACATTAAATAGCCTCATTAATTCATTCTTATACATTTCCCCGGGTTATCTGTTTTGGGTCTCTAGGAGGGGGCTAATAGTTCAAATGGTCGTTTACCCCGCGTTAGCTTTATGTATCTATATATTCTTTCTTCCGGGGTGGGATTGGAAAGTACATCCCGTTTCAAGCTATTGTATGAAATATTCACTGTAACTTCTTTCTCACAATCCTTACAAACGTAAGTAGGGTTTATACCCGGAGTCCATGTTGCTTGGCTTTACTTTTGAATTTTTGATAAGCTTCGTATAAATTCTTTATCATTATAGATAATCTTGAATTTTAATCTTCTTAACAACAAATACTTTGTTTTTCTCAAGGTTCATAAACCTTCTGTATTTACCCAAAACCGTCATTGAATCTGTACTGGGACTTCCAGGGCGACTAGTGGTGTAGTCTTACCCAGACGCTATATCACGAGTCCCTTTCCCATAGATAGGGTATTATCGACTCCTCTAGGTACCATGGTCCTTTAATGGACTGTAGGTAATCCCCGTGTTCCAATTATTGATTATTACGTTATTCCGGTTCCTTACGAGTCCAATCAGTTAGCTTTTAATGAACTTATGTACCCTGTGTTGCTGTTTGATCCGTTGTACGATTCATTCCACTATCCAAAATGCATACACATGCCATTCCCCTATTTCTGGACTAGATATGACCCCTCTTGTAGAGATACCTGGTAAATAGGGTTCCAGGCAGTTACTTTAACTCATAGACCGGCTCGGCCCCATGAGGTCACTAGACTTACTTAGATTTTCATCCTTTCCCCAACCTTTTGACAGGAGATGCTAAGTATTCTAGATGGTCCGGGCTTTCTCCCCTTAAATCGAACTCGTTGCCGGGAGTTATGTATTGGATAATAACTAAGTTCGGTTTAGACCAGTAATAATAAACATCTTACACACGGCGACTATAAAGAAGACGTATAATCCACCAAATAAGAATTATACTTAAAACCCCTGTAGGTGATATTTCTGAATTTTTCTAATATAAGTAACTAAAAATATAATCCAATAACTTTTGAATCCAATAGGGCTCAAAAAAATATAGCACAAATTAAATCATTGTAGACATCATATACATTGATCTGTTATTATAAATAAAATATATTTAAAAGGTAGTTCCATTATGTTTGATGTTGCCCATTTTATTTATTATTTTTTGGTATTATAAAGAAACAAATTTGTAAAATAACAAGTTTTTTAGAGATGAAATTCAGAATATTCAAAACCTTTCTTTAGGGTTAAAAAAATCTAGTTTAAATCAATAGTAATATCTTAATTAAAATAATATAAATATATGAAATATTGTGTAAAATGTTTTGTACATAATGCATAAACCCCCCATGTATACCTAGCCATAGCTTAATTGTACAAGTTGCAAGAGGATAGCATCATTTTAACAACATCACAAATTAAAAATAGAATTTATGACGTATCTATTAAATGAAAATAGATATTAACACGTCTTAGTTTAACGGCGGGTTAGAAAGCAAATGAGATAAAGATAAGCTTGTTATTATCAATATGGTTTGCAAAAAAAAAAATAGTCACACCTTAAGAATTTAAACCTTAATACAACAATCCAGATAAGTATCAAAACACTTAGGAAACTTGAGGGAGTGCCTGGCAAAAGGACCAGAAACACATTCAATTAGAAGATCAGCTATCCTTAATTGTTCATGTTAAGATAATTAAATGAAAATTACTATATTTATTATTGTCCATTGTATTCAATTCCCTGATTAGCATGTGGTGAAAGTAAGGGTCTCTGTAAAAGCGTCTCCATAAAAGAATATTATTTTAATTCACGTAAGATTCAGTCAGGGTTTGAAGCTGCTGTGCAGAAGAATCGAACTCTTATTATCCAACGAATTGAAATGATTAGAGTTTTAACCTTTGAAACTCCGCCCAAGAGCTTGGAAAAATGTAGCGGCGGTTCCTTATAATAGTCATTACATAAAAAAATATATTTTTTATTAGCCGGGCTCGAGCTAAAGGAACCAAATATATATATAGGTAATATTACACGGGGGCTTTCAGCATATTTTTTTCTCTCATATGCTCAAGCACGTAAGCTGCCTTGCCAACAAAAATGCGGGTATCCCTTTACATATTAAAAATTTTAATTCTTTATTATTAATAGGCTTCATATTGATTCTGTTAAAAACCATGATAAAGGGCCTACCCCAGCCCACATTATAAATAAACTAATTAAATACACCATAAGCAGTTACTCTTTGTATGTTACTCTCCCCACTAATGTTTTATTCTTTGTTCTTATTATATCTACAAAAAAGGCACCTTACATCTATCACAGCTCCTGTTGAGGTGTTGAAGCGGTCAACATGAATAACCAGGCGTACCTGTATCTATTCTTGTCTGATATACGGTAACTTTAACTTTTTTACGGAGATAAACAGGGGAAAAATTTTTAGTTAAAAGCCTTTATTCTAAAGTAAGTTTTTAGGCTAGCAAGCTAGGAAGCCTAAAGCTCGAGAATTTAATTCAACCTTTCCTGTGGATTGTTTTTAGACCCTTTCAGGGGGGACAACGCCAAGAAAAAAATAATCCTACGTGTGTTCGCCGCCAGCCAGCCTGCAGCCAGCCAAGGTAAGAAGCAAGAAAAATGATTTTGTTTTTCTCTGCATTAAAGGATAAACTAATGTGTGCAAATTATGTTTAACACCATCCAACAACCCTTAAATTTATATCTTCGCCGTGTTATTGGACCTTCTCTTGGCTTTGTTAAATACATCATTAAGTATTAATATAAACCTACTTAAAGACAAGATTTTAATTTGTGAAAGGCACTATGCCTTGATCTCCTGCATAATTGGACCAAAAGCCATGCTTTTAAACATTTTCATCTTTACCAAAGGCTGATCTTGCTTTTCTACAATCCGCCATAAAAATAACACCTTTTCCAATTACCATACATACCCTTTGTTTTTTAATAATTAAAAACAGACGAATACCCAGTAACTTTAATTTGGGATTTTAACTATAAATTAAAATTACTCATTCATGTTTAATGATTTTTTTTATAAATCAGTAACATAAGGGTAAAACCTGATTTCGAGACCAGGAGCCAAGTACACCACAAGTAGGGTTGACTCTACACGTTGTCTAAAATAGACTTAGTAAGAATAAATTATATATCATCAACACCCTTAATTCCAAGATTTGTATATTATTTTACTGAAAAATCAAATAAATAAGGATACATTAATGACTTTATTCTTTTAATAATTTTTCTTTGCGGTTTCACCTAAGAGATCAGGGTGGTTAAGCTAAGCTGCGCCTTCTAAGAACTAGAAAAAATAGCGCTAATGTGAAAGCAGCAGCAAGAAAAATGTAGGCGCAAGCTTCTTAAATAATATATTTTTTT
>JACYFI010001626.1:0-10891 GCA_020975735.1 Ophiocordyceps xuefengensis | reverse complement strand
TAATGAAGACGTTCTTACATAATAAGCGGCTAGACTAACCATTTTAATTGACCATTGAAACTTAAAAAATTTACTACCAAATTTTTAATACACTTGGTACCTATGTTTAATACAAGATTTTGATTCACTTTCTTATAGTCCGCTTAGGAGGGTATTTGGATTAAAGCAAGATGAGCGATTATGGGCTAATAGCCTTACTCGAAAAATAGTCTATTTTTAAAATTTGATTTAGTTTCTAAAAAATATTTATTTGTAACGAACATAATGATTAATATTTTTGTTTTATTCGTAACAGTTTTTTTAAAATTTTTTAAATTTTCTTATTTATTTTTGATAAGCAGGTTTAAAATGATAATAATCATAATATTTAGCAAGTCATCATTTATTTCCTTCTTTTCTACACTATTATTTTGTTTTAAATAGGGTTGGTGTAGGATTATAACGTTATTTATAGACAAGAATTTTAAGAAACTTTCATCTTAGACTTATTTGTTCTAAATGTATGTAAAATTTTCAAAAAGTTATTTCAAAAATCTGATTTTATTATAGATCTTATTTATATACCTAGCTCTTATACAGAAATTTCGGCTTTGAATTAAAATAGGGCTTGTATTTTCAGTAGTAGTATTAATGATTTACTAGTATATTATTAACATTTATTAATTTTTTAGAATAATATTATTAAAGCTGAATTTAATAAGAAAAGTTTTAGTTAAATTGGGGATAACATTCTCGCAATTTAGTTAGTAATATTGAGTTTATTGTCATTATTAGTGAATACCCTCCAGAAATTGACAATTAATTTATATGAAGATAGTGAATTTACTTATAAAACGAACCGTCTACATCCTAAATAAACCTAGTTTTAATTGGTGTGGTAATGGAGGTGAATAATTCCCGGATAGGGGAGTTTGAAAATATAAACTTTAATCCTGAGGATAATCATATGTAAGGATGATGAACCATAAATTTTATGGACAAGGCTTAGAGACAAAAAAGTAAGCGAGAGAATAAACGTAGATATACCAATAAAAATTATTTTGATAAAAATTCTGGGGTGACCATCTTTTACCTGAACCAAGAAGAAAAACAATATTTTTATCTGATTGGAGTACATAGGGTACAACCTACCTTTATTTAGTATAATAGTTTAACCGAAAATTTTGTGGTAGCTGAACAGGGAGGATTGGGTGGATGGGGGTTTGTTTTAGTAAAAAACGCTAACATTAAATGTATGTTTAACTTTTAGATGGTAAGGTAAACTTTTTAAAAAAAAATGAGCAAGATTCTTTAGTAGAAAAAAAAATAAATAAAATTAACCTTATATACTCTTAAACTTAATTTTACTACTAAGGATAACACAATTAAATATTGTGATTATTTTTTTAGTGTGTAAATTACCGAATAGCAAGGTTTGCAAAACGAAAGTTCAAATAATTGTGACAGTGAGTAAAAAGTAAGTAAGGAAAATATGTATAAACAATAAAATTATCCCTAAAGGAATACATAAATAATGTTAGAAATAGCTGGTAATATTAGGCTTTGGTGAAATATAGCGCTTTAGCTGTTGGCTGGACGGTTGTTGCTGCAATAATTAATGCGCCCAGCTAACCGGCCTTCTATTATTGAGGCCGCTATGACTAGTTAATTATTCTATAGTCTAGCTCCCAGAGGAAGACTTAGTTATGTGTATAAGGGCGACGAAATATGAGGGAAATTTTTTAATTAGTATAGTATTTGCTAAATAGAACATTTATAATTTATTTTCTACTCTCCTTAATTTACAAATTCTTAAGAACTTATAGTTGATGTAAGAACATTCATTTCATAAAAAGTAGTTTTTATGAAATGAAAAATTTACATCAAGAAATCAGGTTGTGTTTTGGGTGGAATGGCTCTGAACTCGAATGGCTGTTCAAGTGCTTGAACCATGCTAATGGGTACGGTTTGAATTTCCCTAACATTAAAGTACTACATTTACTAAAAGGTTATAATTAAAAAGTTGGTGTACAGGTGATTATAGGATATAATTTGCCGGCCATTAAGAAAGGTAAATTCCCCTTTTCATAAATAAATAAAGGGGGTAAGTTCTGCTTTTTAAGGGATGAAAATACTTCGGACTAGGTAGTGTTAAGGTGTGACCTTAACTAGCAACAACACCTCGCAGTTCGAATCTGAAATGTTGATCGTAACCACATTTGGGGGTCTAAAAAACCCCAATGGAAATTAGTACAGCAGTGAGGAAATTATGGTTCAAGTGGCCCTAACGGTGACTGCAAACTGAAGAGAAGTGGAGCAGTCCATTTTTGGATCCAGGTTCTAAAACGATGATTATAGGAATTATATAAATTTGAATAAAGGTTTGTTATATAATTGATAATTGACAGAGATATTGTGTTTGACTAAATACGGTTGCCAGACAGTCGCAGGTAATACGTAAGAGACTGTTATTATTCATTAATGTGGGGCTTTTAAAAGGGTACCTCAGACGGTCAATAATAGCTTTATATTAAAGTTAGTATTTGACCAGGAAGTTTTATATGACGAGGGATTTACTTTAGGAGGAGGATGAAAGATTCTTATACCAAAGGTGACTCGGTAAAGGCGAAGGACACCCCTTTAGGTGAACAACTGACGTGAGGGACGAAGGCGCAGAGAACAAAACAGGATTAGATACCCAAGTGTCTTGCAGGTAAATGATGAATGCCAATAGATTAGATTGAACAATTAAAAATTTTAGTCGTCAGTAAACAATTAATATTAAATATTTCCTTGGTCTATAAGTGAAATGATAAGCATCTCACCTCAGGAGTAATGTGGCAACGCAAGAACGAGAATCACATAGACCGTTTTCTGCACACAGCAGTGAAAACGTTAATGTTGTTTAATTCGGATAACTCCTCAAAAAACCTTTACCACAATTTGTTAATAAATGTATACAAGGAGTCGGAACGCTGTTTTCAGTTAATGTTGTGAAACTATGTTTTCCATGGTTATTTTAACGAAATCCCTGGCTTTTATTTTGGGGATGCCGTGGTAAGATAAAAAATCATTTTATAAGTAAGAGTTTCGCCTCTACGAAAGGACTAGATCCTGGACTATATGATTCGGAGAAAAGGGGCAAAGTCAAAGTCATCAATGGCCTTTAATTGGCTATAGACCGTGCCCACATATTCCTGCCCTTCTTTCGGCTAGGGTCTTAGGACCGGCTTAAACTATCAAATTCCGGGAACTTTAAAGCTTCTGTTACCAAACAATCGAATGTATTTTGAGTGGCGGAACTTTAAATTTAGCTCAGGTATGGTAAATCAGGTCAGAAGGATGATCGAAAGAAAAATAGGTTACGCGGATTAAGTAATTACCGGTTTCAAATGTCCCGCAAGCCAATAAAACATAACTTTGTAGTGTAAAAGGCAAACGAGTAGAACGGTCGGTATATACTAATAATTTTGAGTATTAAAGGGTTTCTAATGGGGTTTCGAAAGACAATTAAGATCAAATATTCAAAGCCCTTTCTAAATATATCGCTAAGTAAATTTTAAGCAGCACGGTTATTATCTGCACAAACTATGCGCGGTAGAGCCCTAGTTTAGGAAAGATACTAACCTAAACCACCCCTGGTTTTATAACAGCGGTTTTTTTGATGCAGAGGGATTGTTTTTCCAATTTATTGAGAAAAAAATCAGATAGTTACTTACACAATTGTGAAGCTATATTAGGTTAATTAGTTTACACAAGAAGGATTTAGAACTTTTAAGTGTATTCAACATATTTTAAAGGGACGGGGTACTTAATTAAGTAAAGCATGGTGGAAGATAAGTCTTCAAATATGTATAAGACACTCTATTAGAATAAAATATCGTACTTAGTGTATACTCCACATTTTCAAATAACCATCCCCTTTAATATAAAAATATTCGGACTACCATTATTTAGGATAGACGTTGTTTGATCAGAATAAAGAACTTTAAAATCGAAGGATTGCACTGAAATTGGTATCAATTAAGAGGCTTCTATGATAAGGGTTTATCTGATGTAATTAAAAAAAGCTTACCCGAATAAATGAAGTATCTAGGGACCTTATGTCAGACTTATCATACCCAAGAGCTCACCAATGAATTGCTGGGTTTTACACTCGGTGAAGGTTGATTTGATGGTTACAAATTTAAGCAAATCTCCTGCGTCCAAAATCAGGGGATTTGGAGTACAATTTAACTATTCCAATTAACTCAAAATAATTAGGAATAAGCCTTAATGGAGTGAACTTACCCATTTTGAGTGATTGGTATATTTAGTAAGAGGGTACTAAAATGGTGTATTTTGGTAACGAAAAGTTCTCTATATTATAGAATAATTAACATTTTTTAATAATCATAAGATAGTGAGGTGTAAAAATTAAAGATTACTTAGGTATTATGAAGCGGATGAAAAGTTAATAGTTAAACGGTCATTATCTCACTTCCAGGGGTTTAGAAGGAACTTAAATGACAAAGCTGAATGAATCGTAAAAGACGTATGTTAAGAGTAATGTGCTGAAATAAAATTAATTAATATATATCAATGAATTAAATTTTGATAAGCCATGAAAGACAAAGTTAGATGGAAAAATTGAACATTTAAGCTAATCTCAAAAAATAGATAAAAATTTTAAGATTGCTAAGCCTGAAATTCGACCTAAGAATAATAGTAATTATCTTAAGTAATGTGAACACCATGTCACGGTGGACTAGCCCCGGGATTTGGTAATAACCATTCGTCACCATGGGCTAAAAGATGCCTTATGCGTAAGTTTGCCTTTTTCTTAAGTAATTAGTAAAAAAAACAATGTTAGGTTTTGATGTAGATATTGCATCATCGAAAGCATCCAAAGCTGTCTAATTTGGGAATTGTCGTATTCGCGGGTTCTACATTAGTGTTAAGTCGAAATACGGTTTGTCGTCGTAGTGGAAGTGCAGGATTATTAAAAAGCCTATTGATTTAATTTTTCTCTTCATAAACGAGGGTTCCTTTTATCGGTTAGAAGGGTTGAGCTGTAAACTCTTATAAGCTATTGACTTTTAAGATGTTTCCAACTCTTGTCTCCATACACTTGTTCAAAGTGATTACCTAGAAATCTTAAGTAAACTTAACTGGTAAAAAGGTGTTTATCGTGGTTCTCACCGATAAATAGAATCTGAGTTCACTCCGATCTAAACTTCGAATAATAATAAAATAAAATGAGGAGCGACTGATGTCTTTTGGTCAGATATTTCTTAAATGTGTCAATACGTTTTCTAAGGCTTCTCTTTATGACTCCTATTCTGTATTCGTTTGTTTTAAGTACACTAAATCTGTAGGCTTGATGGGGAAGGTCATACGTATAAAAATCTCAAGCACTCAAGGCCTGGCGATGCCGAAAGCCCACTGCTATTTTAATATCATATATTTAAAATGCCTCTATGGTAGCTGCGCGCACAGCTTGCTATTTTTTATGACCCTTGTATTGAGGACACCTAAATAGGGATAAGGATTTCGCTGCTCAATCAGAGATCTTGCCAAAAGCTGCTGTTTGGAGGGGGGGAAATAAGGGAGAAAAGAACAAACCTAACAATAAATGAATGAACTTTTGATAGGTTTTTGAAATTTGTTAAATAGCAAAGTAATAACAATATGAGGCCTTTATAGGATTAGCAAGCTTCAATATAAATTTTTTTAGCGTGACCGGGCATTCCAATAACCTTTGGTGTTCAATATAAGCAGGGTCAATAAGCTTTATAATAATAGGAGTGTAGTTGGGCATGCGTTTTTAGCGCTTCGGCAGGCAAGACTAATTTTTAACCAAGGAAAAAGTTCTGATAGGTAATGCAACCATTGCTAAATGGGTATTCTTTTAGATTTAGATTGTCGATCACCTTTTTCCTCGCTATCAAGTCTAGAATTGATAATGATAAATATCAATTCAGTTTAAGGATAGGGCTTGTTTATTGCTAAGCCTCTTAGTTTAGTAATTAATTTTTTCTTATATGCTTTTGACGAAGCACAAGGCTAGGGTATGAGCTCTACTAAAAAACAAAGATATAAAATTTAGCAGGCATTTTAGAGGAATTGCATCTATGTATATATGTACAACCCAACCAACACCCCAAAAAGCCACAATTAACACTTAACACCCAGGGTTAGACCACAATAAACAAACTGTTTAGTTTATTTTTATGGCTTTGCTCGTATTTTGTCATTCTTTAGCAAGCTAAAGCAACCTTCATCTAAAAAAATTATTATAAATAAGTCTGCACCTAACTATATCTAAACACTCTTTTTGTAGTTTTTGGTACATTATATATTTAACTTTGAGATTAAGGGAGCTTTCCGCCCAGATGTCGTAAAATAGCGCAAGCTTATCTAATAGTTTTTATGTGCAAGCATAAGCAGGGGATTATCTATCCTTGTTTTAGTCTATCCTGGTGGAGCACCCCTATATTTACTTTAAAATCAAAAATAGTTGAGCTTACATATCGAGAGCCTTGCTTTCGGACTTATACTTCATTGTGTCGTGACTAGACAGCGTGCCATATGCCTTTTCAGGGTGGTGTCTTGAGGAACGTAGCCTTCCATATAAAAGATGAAAAAATCAATTTTTAATAGGCTAAGCCTTGAAGGGCATGAAAAATAAGCATAAGTACACCCGCACTGCATTCTGATTTTTTCCTTATGCAAGCGGTAAATAAAGGTAAATGTTAAGATAATATTAATTGGAGCAATACAAGTTACTATAGCTTACGGTAAAGCGCGTTACTGTTAATAACTTTAGTAGATTGTTCGATTCTTCTTGAGGCTTTAAACAAAAGAGAATCAGACCTCAAAAACTGTTGTATTTATATGTTATATAGTGACCTCATTTTGGTCCCGGAGTAAATTTTCAAGATCATGGTCCTTTTTCAGTTTAGGTTTTAACGCTTCGCCTGGCATTCTGTTACTAGCATTCTCTTTATATCTTTAACAAATAAATGCTGCATTTATCTACCTCTTGTTTAAAATAGTTTATGGGGTATTGTTCTTATAATGCTTAGTTTACAGTAGATTGCATTTATGCATTAGATTTAGTGACTATAAGCTCAGAAAGGTATAAATATCTTCCGTTGCCTTGTCTAAAATTTAACCAATTGCTGGAAAACCCTTTCAGTCGATCAGCAGGACTGAAGAGACGGATAAATATTTCTCAGGGTTCTCAGAAGCCTATGTGGTTAAAGATTAATACGTTAATGTCAAATATAATTAAAAACTATAAGTCCCAACAAAATATGAGTAATAATATTTATTCCGGTAACCATTACTTAGGTAACCTTATGAATAAATATAGGCAAGTATATCATTTAGTATTAATAACTAAAGTAACTTTAAAATGAGAGAATCTTTAACATTGATTACACTAAGAAATAAAACTTGACGCTAAGAATAACCAGTTAGGGGTATTAATTCTTGGCGGCTTATAAGAAAGGTGATGGCATCCAAATTAATACTAAAGTGATCCACTAAAAAAGTTTTTTGTTGACGTAAGTCGAAGCATGCCCTCTAAATGATAAACCATGTAGAAGAATTCCAAACAAGTTCTTAAGTTCAGGTATTATAAATATGAAGAAAAAAAGTATGGGGTCTCGTAGAATAAGGTAATCAAGTAATGCAGAAGGACTATGTAAATATTATTTAATCTTATCATAGTAAATTTTGCACCCCGGAGATTAAGTCCTTACAATAAAGGTTTAGATATATTTCTTTAAGACATGGCAGGCTAAATGCTTGTTTTATTTAAAACGCTTACCGCCTCCCATTAATGAATATAATAGGTTTAGACTCTAATGCACGACGTACGGGGGGATTTCTTGTCACTGACGGACATTTTCTATTCAAATTCGTTGCGCAACAGTGATTCTCCGAGGCAAAGAATGACAATGTGGTATTTCTCATAAATAAATTATTCCTGACTGTGCTTAGCTAAGGTGCATGGTATGGTTCAGCTAACCAACCAACAGCAACGAATTAAAACGAAAGAACTAAAAGAGTTAATGGTTCTGACACAATTGCAGACATACGTTTTCAAGCTCATTTGAATTTTAGAAGGTAGAATTTTCCTTATTTTCAAAAGAGGCCAGCGCCAAAAAGTTGTATCTATTCCCCATTCTGACAAGAAATCACTAACATTATACTACATTATTTAATAATTTCCTTTAGATGTCTAGTAAACATCTTAATTTATTAGTTTTCTATAAAGGATTTAAAATATTTGGTAAACGTTTAACTCATGAGAGAGATACATTGAAGTACGTTCTATCAAATATCTTCAATAAGGGTGTTACAGATATAATTGGAGACCACCTTAATAATTATTATTAGTTTAAAACAACTAAATATAATTTCTGTATCTATACCAAATATAAAATCTAAGCTTCTGCTGCTTTTGCAGGAAAAGATATTTTTTTGTTAGATTGGTTACCGTACTAGTACTAAAATAAAACACTAGTTTTCTAGTTATTCGTGGTTTTTCTATCTTTAATGAGTATTGGTAACAAGCTACCTCGCCGTACAAAAAGAGATTAATTTAGGGTTGGTTATATTTATCTTATAGTACTCTAGAGCACTTTATTTTCCTTCTCATTTTTTGGCGCTTGTAATTTCCATAGAAAAGCAGTGTGGATAGGTACGAAACTCCGGGGAAGTGGAAACCCTAAACGCTTTAATGACTAAGCTATTTATCCGCAAAGATTTTAGTGGTCCTATTAATGATTGAAGTATAGTAATAATCATTAAGATTCTTGGTGCTTGTACCGAAGGATATGGCTATCGCGATCTAAATCCCAGATAGGTCCTTATGTCTTGTAAAATGAAACAGGATGCGAGGTTCCTCAATATTATCTAAGATTGAAAGGTGGTCTGCTCAAGGCCAGGAAAAATTGGTTTTTTAAAAATTCTATAAAAGATATTAATACTATATTTACCGAAGTGCTTTGGACAAAAAATTGTAGAATAAAAAATTCTATGTTAAGAGAATTCTATAACATTTCATATTCTGCTCTAAAACAACCTTTACATTATTTAAAATCAAGTTCAGGAATTAAATCCTTATTATATTACTTTGGTTTACTTGATGGAGAAGGATGCTTTTTTATGATGGGTGGGCTTTACTCAGATTTAAATCTATGTTAGGTATAGAAGTAAAAGCATTGATTTCTGCATTTAGGTTTCATACATACAAGGAATTGGCCTTTTTTAGAACAAATTGCAATGATGTTTTGGGGGTGTAGGTAAAATAACTAAATTAATGGGCGGAATCTGTCTCAATTTAGAGTTATCTGGTTTAGAAGATTTAAATTTAATAATTAAATCATTTGACACTATCCCACCTTATTAACTCGTTAAGCAATCGACTAGTTTACTTTTTAAAGAAGTTTTAAAATGTTGATGAAACACGGTTCAACCACGTACATTAACAGAGGTTTAAATAAAGTGTATTATCTATAAAGCTTACATTAGACATTAGGGAAAATATTCTGATGCGTTAAGCTTATTTTCCCTAGCCAGCTTTAAGAACCAGTTAGTGGTCCGCCCAAACAAAGTAATTACTTGTTTAAATGTAAGCCAGGTTTTGTACACAACGCGGAAGGGTGTTTTTCCTTAATAGATAAAAAAAAATCCCCCGGATCCAAAATTAGGAAGTAAACATATGATTCAGCAGATTCATTTAAACTCAAACACAATAAAGATAAAGAACTATTTTACGAAAGTTTAATATCTACATTAAGTGTGGTAGATTGAATTAATTAGATTTGTGGGGGAGTTTATAGTTGATAAAAATTTACAGCGTTCGTTAATAAAAAATTATACCTTATTGGAAAATTAAAATTACATCGGTTATAGAACTAAAAAATTACGATGATTTTAAACAAGCGGCTTTATTTATGGAAAAAAAAAACACCTTTAACCCTAGAGGAAGGCTTGATGAATAAAAAAAAATATAATAGGTAAGAAATAGAAATAGAAATAATAATATAGATTAAAATAAAGATTTCTTAAAAATTAAATAGCTAATAAAAAAGGTGAGTGCTTTCAACCCACAACAATAGGATTAAGGACTCAATGCGAGCCTCCTTTGGTATAGAACCTATATCCTTTTCGATTACCATTTTTAAATACAGTATTTAATATCTAGTGGAAGCAACATTAACGTTTCGCCACCACTCTTTACATTAAGGGATAGAAAACGAGCTTTAGTATTGGGTACGATTTTTGACAGGTCAGTATTGCGATTAGTTATTCACTGCTTTCTAAATGAGTTTATACTTTTTTTGTTGTTAAGTGTTTATAGAATATATTGTTTTATTATACCTATAAGTAGTTATACACATTTTAAGTAATTGAATGATTAACATATAAACCCCTGGCCTTGACCTGAAATCCCATAGCTCTTTACAGATATTTAAGTCTGCGGCTAAAAACTGTTATAATGATTTTTATAGTACGAAAATCCAAAGATTCCATTCTTACCTCTTGATTGAGTAACAGGTTTTACTGAGGTGAAGGGAAGTTTTAGGTCTTAATCTCAAAGTTAGTCTCTACCACGTTCAGCTATAAAATGGTACACCTAGAATTTTAAATAAGAGTTACATAATTCGAGATATCTTATTACTAAGAAAAATTCATACTTTTTTTTGGAAGGGTACAACTTAATTGAGTATGTAGTTAAAAAATAAGGCACGCTATATTGTACCAATACCGCCAAGTGAATTGGCTAAAAAATTATTAACCTCATTCTTGCTAAATACCCTATTATTGTCTTCAAATAAAAGGAGCAGATATCTCTATATTAAACGAGCTATAAATTTACTTTTAAAAGTAAGCCACGCTTCTGATATTGAAGTAA
>JACYFI010001625.1:0-16588 GCA_020975735.1 Ophiocordyceps xuefengensis | reverse complement strand
GCTTTAGCGTTGTTAGGCCTTAATCGTATTTTGTCAACTCCTATTAGTCGTGAACGTTGCTTTAATTCTGTTTAATGAGCATTGCTTGGCAGTAAAGGATCCAATTAATTTTCCGCACAAATATTTAATTAAGGGGAAGGGATCTATTTAGTTAAATTTCTGTTTGTAATTTTCCCCCTTTTGCCTCTAAAAAGAATAATATTATTTTTAAGGAGCCCGGTATTACCAGTTTAGGATATTTTTAATTTGTTAGTAACGCGGATGCCATTTGTAGATTTTTATATTAGTGCTATTTGAATGTACTTACCTCGTATTAAGATGTAACCATTAAGAAGAAAAAACATTTACAGTTTGTATATCAAGACTTCGAAGCTAACACTAAATTGACTGTAGTCATGAGTAGTATCTCTAATGTTTCTATTTAGTAATAAATACTTATTTAAAATCTTCAAATAATTATTATTTGCATTCTTGTTATAATTGAAAAACACACATTTCAATTATTTACTTGTAAGCAAAAAGAAACCCTTCCGAGAATGTAAAATCCTATTATCAAATTAATTGAGAATGTAACAATGTGTAATCATATGCACTATAAGGAGGTTTAAACTACATCTTAAATATTATCTTTAGAGGTATTCAGATTATATGTTTATATTATTTTGTAATATGTATGCATAAGCTAAATTAAAATTGGATTTACTCCCTTTCTGTTAAGAAGAAAATATCATTCAAGAATTAGTAAGGGAAATCAATACTTCTTGGTAGAATTCAGTTTCTATTTACTCTGTTTACATGTCTGGTCTTTCAAATCATTATATTATATTAACTCCTAGTTTTAAAACCCAAGAAGTGAAGAAACTTGCCAAAGTAGGAATATCAATCTAAAAAGTGAAGAAATAGTCAATTTTGATGTGTAGATTATGATTCGTTTAGTTGTCCTAGTTATTCATATAACCCTCTCCCATCTAATTAAGCTTAACTTAAAAAAGCTAATAAAAGACAAGAAGGATTAATATCAATCTTTTTTGTATAAATGTTTTACTATTCTTTTTTTAAGCGTTTTTATGTCATCCTCCTATGTTAGGCAAAAGTGATAATAAGAAATTACAAAAACTGAACACGGGCCAAATTTTACTAAAACTCGTATTGTTAAACGTTTGCTTAACTACGTCTTGTCCTATTCAAGGTAATAGACATTACTAGTAGTATAACTGTGGCACCTCCTGAGGGTCCTCATTTGACCGTGAAAAGGTAAAAACATGAGCAAAACTTACCTTTATTTAAAAGCTTGTAATATCTTTTCTGGTTTCCGAATATTACATTTATTAAAATCATAGATAAAAAAGTTCGGGACTGTATCGATTAACGCAGCGTTTAGCTACCACTAGTTGACCCACGACCCTGTCGGCGGATTCTATGGAGAACCGACAGGATCTGATACCCTAAATAGTATATTTTTAATCGTCTTCATCAGTATTCCCAAGAAAATTACAATTAAGATTTTCCTTCAATGGACCCTTGTCAGGTAATTTCCTTGCTTTAGTTTTAAATTATTTTCATAAATTACATAAACTTTATTGACTCACGAGACTATAAGTATAATATATTTAATTTATATAATCAACAGATCTAATCCTCCTTGCAAATAGATTTACCTAGAACTTTTTTGAACAGTTCTTTGTAAGGTTAGTTGAAACTTAAGCTTCTTGCTGTTTTCAAACTTATACTATTAATTCACCCAATAAAACTAATTTATTAACTTGTTTTAACAAGTAAGTGATTTAGGATCGCTTCTGCATATTTTAAAATCCCCCTGTTGACTGTTATAATTTACATCTTTTCTATTTAAGGGTGTTGTCTCCATAGGACTCTTATTTGTTTTTTATAAAAAGTGTTTTAACCTCTGTTTAAAATCTCCTATTTGTTTTCTACGTTAGTTCACTTATATTAAGCTTTTCAATTTTATTCTGGTTAACTTCTGTATGTGTTTTTTTTAAACCAAACTAGATCCAGTCAAGTTAATATTATTAATAATCCTAGTAAAGGCTTTAGTATCAAGCTTTCTAGTTGATATAATTTCTTAATTATTTTCTTTGATTAACTCATTTAGGTAAATAACTCTAAAAACAATGACTACAAAATTATGTTCCATAATTTAACAACTGAATTTTTTCGGCCTTTTTACTACCCACTTAAATAGATTAAATGTGTTGTTAACCCAGAATTATCTCCTTCCTGTAGAATGCAGATCCTTATAAATAACTTCAAGTTTTTTATTTAAAACATATAAAATACCACTAAGTCCATTTTTAGATTTTCTTAGCTATTTTTTACGGAACAGAATCTTAACCTAATTAACACAAGTAAATACAGGGTTCTTAAATTATTGTTAGATCTCAAAAGTTCTTTATTTTCTCAGTAGGAATTATTATGATGCAGATAATATTCTTTAAAATTGTGAATGTTATTTTAATTTTTTGCTATTATAAATATGAAATCTATTTTTGGGTGCTATTTTAAAAGTATCCCAAAGAAACCTGTTACCTATCTATTAAGATAAGATATAGCTCCTATTAATCAAAAAGCTAAATCGTGTAGGAGCTCTTATATGATGCGTAATAAACCTCACCTATGTGCAATAACTAAGAAAAGAACGCTGAGCTGTTTCTGTTAGGTTAAATAACGAAATAAATCAACCCGTTTATAGACGTCACGCATAATATGCTCAAACAGGAATATGGAATTGCTTACAGCTATACCTAGGGTGAAAATGCCATAGCTAATGTTACACCCCTGTAATTATTTGTATTATCTTAGACAAAGCCTAGTAATGAACCCAAAATTCAAGATAATTTATATGGTTGTGTGCTGAATCTGTGATCGATATTATAAAAGCGTTTACTAATTTTTAAGAAAGGGTTGATTTATAAGTCATCTTCCACAGTTGTTATTTTTTCTAAACTTAAATAAATACTAGATACTATAACACTAACAACAAAACCTAACAAGTATGACTTTATTTTAGTAATAATAAGTAGTAACAAGCTAAGTCTATTCCATTATATCTCATAGTGCGGTGCATTAATGGCCCTGACGGGAGGCCCGCCACATTGTCGCTTACGGATGGGTTATTTAATATATTTTTAAGGCGGGTATTATTAAAGCGTATAAAAGAAGATGATTTCTTTTCCTAAAACGCAAGCTAATAATATACTTATAGCAATTTCAATAAAATTATATACACTCTATTTTAACAATATAATACTTTGCTAATTTGTGCCAAATTATTTTCTTGCATTGAACAATAAAAGCCTTAATGCAGCAGCCCTACTAACTTGTTCCACGCTATAATACTTTTATAATTTTAAAGTGTCAGAGAAATGATACAGTGTCGGACAGGACAATAGGTTAATCACCCCCGTCTTACACTCGGAATATATCAGGGCATTTCCACTGTTGGCTTCTCAAGGTACAAATCTATTACATGAAGTCTTTTTTGCTCAGGCTCAGTTTCTAAATTTTTATTTCTTCATTATCACTATTGAATCTGAAATCACTTTTTTTTCTTTTTGACTGCCTTACTCCTTTGTATCTTCCTTAGCTATAGTAACACTTGTTCATTTTTTCTTTCCTACTCCTTTACCTTTTCTTTTACAAGTCCTCATTAACAGGTATTTGAACATTTTCTGTTTTTTACTCTTTTTTACCCTTTAGTCTTTTACATCCTTCATTATCCGATTCCTTTGGATGCACAGGAACTCATCATCTAAATTGTCTCTACCAGAATGCATAATCTGAAATCTGTGTAGCGTACCATGGAAGGTCTCAGTCATGCGGTGGGAGTTGAGACTACATGAAGGGTGAGGCATAGGGGCGGGTTGCGATGGATCCAGCTGGGAAGGTGCCATCTGGGACGGGTCAAGGATGGGTCCAGCTTGAAGAGATTTTTCGGGCCCTTCAGCCCCCCTTTTCAGGATGAGTTTAAGGTGCGGCCCATCTAATGAATACTCTTCTGCTTGTTCAAGCTCTGGCTACTCTCCTGTCAGCCTACCCTTCAAAGGAGATAATAATCCCTTCCATTCTCTCTTTTTACAAGTTTGCTGGGATTCTACTTCGACACGGCCAAACGTACCAGAAATTAAACAGTTTCGCGGTACTAATGTGACACTCTCTTCATTTTTCCTTACCATTAAGCCTCCTCGTTTCGCCTGAATTCACTCTTATTTGCTAGATGGGCTGGTCCTTTTAACCGATAAAAAGGTGTGGTAGAGAAAAGTTTCTTATATAAGGTAACACCTAATTGAATTGAAGTTACTACCTAACACAAGTTGTTGTTTTGCATATAATTCGTGTAACTACTAGCCGACTCCAGATTTTTTAGATTGACACCTGATAGACATACACTTTCCCTCGTCACTTAAGATTAACTATAAAAAATTTATGATTAGCCTATTCAGAACTGATACACAAACTAACTAAAACTGAATTTAACTTAAATCAAAAATGTTGATCGAAAGTAATATATAGATACGTCAAAAACAAATACTTCAAAAGATTATAAGAGCGTAACCGTTGTACGACTCCTTTACTTAAATTAGGAAACTGTATTTTCACTTATTGTTGTTAATAAACTGACTCCATACCAATAAACGGACCTACTCATGCTATACTACCTTAAACTAATACTTTAGTTGTTTGACCATTCCTTATCCTTAAACTGTATAACTATCAAAGTTAATTTGTTATAAGAAAAACTTTCATCTAGTAAGAAACGTTGGTGGAAAAAACGCAAATAATATAGGATAGCGCTAACTAGATAATTTGGAATAATTTAGATATAGCACTTTAGTATAAATTTCCCCAAGGATTAATCAAATGAGACTTAAGCCTGAAAAATTAAACTGTGAGATATTAAAGTCTAATAAATTTAAAAAAAAGAGGGTCTTACAGCACAACTTCTGGTGTCTTATAATATCTTACAGTGCAGTAGGGGGAATTTACATATACTATTATCTGTAAAGAATGCAACCTCTAGACCCAATAAAAATTATCTTAGTTAGTTATGCAAAATTATTGAAAAATAAGGTGCTAAGATATAACTCAGAAGGTAAACTTTAAAGAAATATCGTCGCTTTAGATGCATTCTTTAAAATAACTAATTTAGGGTCCCATTAGGATAGCTAAAATAAGTTAAATAGTATAAGTTTTAACTGAATATAGTGTGTAAAATATCGCCCTATTTACTGACTATAGAAATACAGGTTTTTTACTACTATAGCAATATTGACCATAAGCAGATTGCTAATATTAAAATCTTCACTATAAGAGTCCTGCAAAAAGGGAAAGCCACTGGACTAGACTTAGGCAATTCAAATAAACGTTATAAGTTAATAGGTAGAATACATTAATCCACCATACTCTTCTTAAGTCTGTATTATTAACAAGCGTGGGAATTAACAGCACCCTTGCACCAAGAAATACAATCCTTGCTAGACAAGCGTGATTTTATTTAAAATAGGAATATAGCAATATTATAAGAAGATAGACCTATAGCTATAAACCTCATAACCCTATTTAGATATTGTCGAATAACAATAAATTTTTTTTTTTATATCTGTTAGATAATCTACGAAACACGAGCTAAAACAACATAGTAGTATTCTCCAAATCACAACATCTAAAGTAATATCAGTACCACTGTTAATCTATTAAGGAGATGAAGAATTAATAAAAATATAAACGGCCTGTAACCATATGTGCAGTCGTGGTGTTTAAACCGCGGAAACTGGCGTAGGATCCCTTCCCATCGCAGCGGGTAAATCAAATATGGAGACCTACCTGTAGACTATTTTGCCATACTCCCGAAGTTAATACACATTACCGATCTATAAGTTATAAAAATTATCGTTAGTGGTAAAGGGAGCTTTCGACAATAATTACCTTAAATCTAAAAACTACCTAAGGATATATTGTTTAAACGGCATTACTATTTGTTAAAACAATCTCCAACTTCTTATTAGTAAAAAAATGCCGCTAAAGGCACTCTTTGATTAAGCTGCATCGAGTAATTCCAAAAACTAAAAACTAAATAGTGTATGAACAAACCCCACACCTTCTACCCCTACAAACCCGCTCAGCAGGTTAATATTTTCCCCAGGTTTAATAAGTATAATCATCAATAAAGTAAAACAGGGCTAAATTAGGGCCTAAAGAAGCTTGGATTTCATGCTTTAATAAAATTATCCTACAATTGTTTATTGGGTTTTTGATAACTAACAATGGTTTTATTTATCTTAAAATTCTCACCCTATAATTCATCCCAAATTTTTATCTTTCTAATTTCAAAATTTATACCTTCAAACCCTCAGATGAGCCGATTAAATCTTTAAATTGTGGATTTTACCATTCAATCCAAAGTAATTATAAAGTTTTGTACCATAATAGGGGTTTTTTTTTTAAAAAATTGGACACATTATATTGGTAATATCAGAAAAGTCAACTTATTGTTAACTAAATTGCAGATTTACCTCTCGTATTTTGTAATATTTCCGACCTAAATATTCAACTTTTTCCCATTTAATCTAAAGATCTCTACTATGCTTGAAATAATTCTAAAATGACTCTCCATATGTACTCGAAACCAAATTTTTACTGTTGGTTGATGGCAAGACCGAACATCAAAAGTTTCCCCTCTGCCAAAACTTACAAATTCCTGGAAAATTCAATCTGCGGTCTAAAATTACATTTCACAAATTTATTACAGGTCTTTAAACAGGAGTATACCCCTCAAACTCTGATTTTAACCGGCTCAATTAAAACCTAAAATTTTCATCTGATGCCTTGTATATTTACTATTTGATTTAAACCTTCGACGATAGTGGTGCTTGATATATTATTCAAAATTTATGCCGCTTGTTTAACAATAAATAAATCCTCGGCTTTTGAGTGAATAACGGGAAATTTTTCTAAATAAATTAAATAAAGTTTGCATTTAAAATCTTCAATTGAATCATTGAATAGTTACTATCTCTCGGGTTTAGAGCCATATGTATAGACGGACAACCACTAAGTAATTGGTTGTATAGATATAAATCTAAGTTAAAGATCTCTTGTATTAGCCTAATTGAAAATTATCAAATTTGAACACGGCAACCAATTTTACATGGTTTTATTTTATCTACTATTAATCACTCAATGATGCCCCACCTCTATTAAAACCAAGATCAGACCTAGGAGGTTTACAACTTTGTAGGAATTATTAAGTAGATATGTTTTTTTACATCGAATTGTTTAGATGGGACTTTGCATAGAGAGGAGGTTCAACCCTTGTTGCTATTGAAACCGAGTTTAAAATCCCTTGTTTGCTTCTTGAAACCCCTAGAAGTACACCCTCTAAATCGAATAATTCTGCTTAATCGGATTCAACTGTGCCGTCTACCCTTTGCTCTTTTACCAGCCAAATACCTGTTTATGTATTTTGTTTGCTTAGAATCCGCCAGTGTACCATTTTCGTTTCACTCATCCCTTAAATGGCTTGTTTACCGTTCCCTGAGAATATTCAGCCACTATAGTTTTTCAATTAAGCTTTGGTATCCTTAAAGGCTTGGGAATATCCACGGAGAGTTTGACATTTAATCCTCCCATAGATACCTTTTTCCCCCTGTAGGTTGTCCTCGAGGATCCTGAGTCATATACCTATAGAAAATGATTGAACAACGCAACTTATTATAAATAAAGGTATTACCCATAGATCCGGTTAAAGACTATCAATTGAAAAATTTCATACCATATTTTAAATTGATTCACCAGTATCATCTAAATGAAGGTATTAGATTCTGATTATTATTTAAATCCTTTACTTCAAAAAATCCAATAATAGGTAATATTGTTGTTAAAGTTTAAACATGGACACTTATAAACGGGACTACCCGACACACCAACTTTTTTACACAAAAAAAGCCGGAACTATACCCCAGTAATGGTAACACAATTAACTTAAAATATATTTATATCCTATAGCAATAACTTCCTCTTAGTCTATAACAAAAAGCAACTAGAATTGCTAGCTCCAATTAGCAGATTCTGCTCCGGCAACTACTAAATGTAGTTGGCATACGTTTGTCCTATAAATTGTCGCAAGTTACATAAAATTACCAATATATGAGGGAATGTTATAAGGCATGAATGCTTATTCTCTTTAGAATAAAAGCAATTGACATTACATTTTTTCTTGAAAATTAACAATACGAATCTAAGATTCCCTATTAAAAAAGTTACGTAAGGTTGTAACTCATTGTTTTTTGTTACTATATATCCAAATTTTCACTCTTTAATGTTTAAGCGCTAAATACATTATATATTATTTAGTCATTATGACTAGGGCACTTGTAGGATTTAAACTACAGACTCTATGTCCCGTAGCATCATGTTTTAACCCTTAAAACTGAATACCCCCTTTTAAGTATGAGCTTGCCAACTAGGGCTTTGGGCTGTAGGACTTCTGGTCCCAACGCGCCCGACCGGCCCCGGGGATTAATGGAAAAATAAATATACTTGACCCAAGCCAAATGCAAAAATTAACTAAATTGGCTTATGTAAAAAAGTAAAACATTTATGTTGTCCTAAGAACAAAAATTTTGGACTATATTTACAGTTCTAATCAACCCTTAGGGCATTAGGAACATGTGTAATATTATCCACAATTTCTGAACACTGTCCACTAAAAATACTCCTTCCTATTAATAAAACAGAAACTTGACTTTTTATCTACAGGATAATGCATCACATTTGTAATACCCAAATGAAGGCAAGCACAAGAAATGTATGAACATCCCCCTGGTTGTTATAACAAATCTAATATGTGTTAACTCAGGGTACTATAACTCTGTTAATCTCTTCTAACATTTCTTAATGCTCCTGTTCAAATCAGAATTCGGTACTAATATATGAATCAATCATAAAATTCTTCATTAGAATCATTAAAATCAGGATTACTCGGTAACTCTCCAATATCATTGGTGACCCCCTTCTGCTAAAACTTGTCATTGAAGGGTGGAGTCAAATTTTATTTGCATTCCCATTAAATATAATAATTAGTGTAAAGTATGGAAAGGCTTTATTAAGTATTATATAACCTGGCAGTGTTATTAGTTCAATTACTCGATTAAAGTTTACTATAAATTCAGGGGTAGTTCCTACAATTATTGGACTATAATTAACCTTTAATAAGGTTTTTTCACGTGAGCCTCTAGGGGAACAATTGTTATATTTCCGCTGAATTGTCCAATTGTCTACTCCATTGAAGGGATTTTTCACTAGTTAAAAGGTTCTTACTGCTTTTAGAAGTTTCAAGCATACCGTAGTGAAATTTTTATTCATAGATATTTGAAAGCTAAGGATTTTGAACTGAAAATTATATTTCTCTTTGAAAGATTTCCCCTGAAGTTTTATATCTATATTTAATAGTACTTTCCACTTTCTAAAATTTACCAGCTTCAGCTGGAACAACAACTACCTATCAATTTTAAAACCTTCAGCATGAACATTTCAATATATATAGTCGGGATTAACCTCTTTTACTGCACTCCTTCTTAACTTTAGTTCTAAGATTGAAGTGTCTACGCTAACTTTTTGTTCTCGATTAACTCGAATAGCTATTTCATTTGAAGTTTTTCAAAATAAAGGGTTAATTATCTTTTTTACTTTTCTTAAACTCATTAAAACCTTTAGTTTCTTCTGAGGCATGTAGACGAAACCAATAAAGCTGAATTTTTCCCTTTGCATATACTCCTTTTAAGACTTACTAACTTTCGCGTTTGTTTGTCGAGTGTTTATGATCAAGGGAACACTCAGCTAACTTTTAGTAATGTTTATATTCGGATTAACTTTATAAAAGAATGTTGTTTCTCTAGAAAGGCAAATCAGATATATTCAACAACGTAAATTCTAATTTGTTGTAACGAAAAAATTAGAATACCCTTTTAATTAATGCTCTTGAAATTTGTTAAACATCTCGTGAGGTTTTTTAATAACTACAAGATTAATTATATTTTGTGAAAACATCTTTAATAATTAGTCTTAAAACTAACGACATAATATACTTTGTTAATTATTAGTTAAATTATAATCCCGGTATTTATTTTTTATTTCTTTAAGAATCCTTTTTGCGTTCAAAAGCACTCTTGATTACCCATTTTTACGGGCTGGGGTTATTTTATGTAAAAACGGTATATCACTGAACGAAGGTCACAGAAATACGAGGTATAAAATCAGAGAATTTTTAGCATTGTGTCACCAAATTCATTACAACACTTTGTGAATAGGCGAACTTTTTCTACCATGGTTTAAATATTGGTGTGATTAATAGAGGTTGCATCCTCAAAGTTTTATTTTATTAAAGAAAAGAGTATTCATCCTACGCTAAATAAGATTACAACTAAGTAATACATGATGTTTATGATAACCGAACTAAACCTTCCAATTTTTGTGGGAGAGCGTATCTTAGAAAATACTAAAGAACCGTCAAGCGCTAGGCGCGGTCGAAAAAGCTATATATAATGTTATTTAATAAAGATTTTTTCATTAGTTTGGTAAAAACTATGAGAACACTGGCTAATAATAGAATGTTTTTTAGTTTAGAAACATACCTACCTCTTCCTTAATACACCAATATGCAGCGTTATAAAAAGTTTAGGACTGTTATACCTAACAAAAATTCATGCTACACGTAATAGTAATAAATACTGACATCATTTAAAAGCGAACTAACGCAGTTGTACTGAAGAAGCAAAACCTAAATATTACATGAGAGGAAATAATTGGGTTTTTTTAATAAGGGTTTTTCAGCTACACCTGATTATTTATAAACGCCCAACATACTACCCTATTTCCCCTTTCTACTCCTGCTCTAATACTACCACTTGTTTGCCAACCCTGCACCCTAATTATTTTTTGGAAGATTGTACACGAGAATGCTTTTTAAATATAATCTTCTCTAAAGTGAAAGCTCTATACCTACTTGCCCCTAAAAAGTCTTATTTTTTTTATTTTATGGAACGCTGACCTGGTGACGAAGTATTGCTTCCTCACGCCTTATAAAAAATTTGCGAGTTTTAGCATTATTATTTTTACTTTAGCGTAAGAAAAATACTGTGGCCTTTTGGCATGCTTATTTTAGTTTGGTTGGAAGTAAAGCCATTTAGTTTAACTTATTCTTCGAATTTAAACGATATTTACAAAATATATTTGATGTAGAAACAAAAATAAAAGATGTCTCTATCTATTATTTAATGCATTTTTAAACCTAATTCCAAAATTACCAAATCCCTGCAAGTAATAATACCATAAAGTTATAAAGTACTATTATTAAACCATCATATCCATTTTTAATAGCCCCTAAGACCAAAAGGAAAATTACCGGAATTTCTAAAATCTTAATAACGAAGAATATGAGCTCAAGCAAAATATAAAGAAATTTTAACCACAAATTTTGAGCATTCTTTTTGGACCTAATAAAACATGAAAATCCTACCCACTCGAATGTAAGTATTTTATTGTAAGGGTCACTGTGGTGGCAATATAAAAATTAAAGACTAAAAATTATATTGTAAATGACAACAACAGGTAAAAATCTAAAAGTTCCATACCTACTCATTTAGACCATTAAAAGATAATTTGTACCAATTATGTATCCATGCTTAGCTATTCTTTTATAAAAAATAAGTAAGATAAGGACATTGTAATGTTAATTACGGAGGATAAATAAAAGATAATAGGACCTAATTGCTGCTAGAATTATTATATTTGAAAACTTAAATCTTTTTGTGGTGACACGGTGGTTTCCCAGAAGGAAATTTTTTAGATTCATAAAGCCGAGCTAATATTAACCTTCTTATTAGGTACAGCACCTTTAAATCACCTAAACTTTCTAATTAAAGTATAATTTATAGTCGGTGGCTGAACAACACATATCTTTTACATACTTAATCGTTACACAGCCCTATTACACAGGTTAATATAGCATTAAAGATAAGATAATTTAAACACTTGATCTATAGCTGGCATCCTTAATACCATTTTGCTTACACAAAAGAATCCCTTATCAGAAGGAGGTACCCACCTACAGATGGAAAAATAGTAATAACTAAACCTTAAAAGCTAAAAACAGGATTTTAGTATTAAAAATAACCTTTTAATTGATAACCTAATTATATAGAAATTATGTTTTATCCATCTAATTTTCATCGTTCTTTATTTTACCTAGTATAGCAATATAGAGAGAAACCATTGCGATAGTTTGAAAAATGGATTTAAATTATTGCATTAGTATATTCGTGTTAACTAAAATCATAATGCCTTTGAAGTTTGACCAATATTAGATATATCCTTTAAAGCTATAATAATATAAAAACCTCCGCGAGTGACTTATTGTACTATAAGCAAATAATCTTTTTATTATTCTTAAATTGAAGATTAAAAACCCACTACTGTTTCCTATTATTAAAGGGATATAAGGAACTCATTAATTAATAGAAAAGTTTCAAACTCAATTTCATTGACATGAGACCCCTGGAACCTGTACTGTAAACTATTGGCCAAACAAAAAATAAAAGAACTTTGAAATTTTTAGCTATTAAAGCCACATAATGTTGTAACTATAGTTAGGTGATTAGCAATCAAAAACGCACCATTGGATGATCGGGTTAAGATTTACCCGTCCAAATTAAAGAAAAATTTAACACTTTATAATTAAATCATTATTACTCCTCAGAGAGTAGTTTATTTTAGATATCTACCTTTAATTCAGGTCCTGTTCTTATTTACGAAGAGTCTGATCGAAACCTTGGTTAGTTTAAATGATTTTTGTTTGTACCCCATTTTTGCTACTTTTAGTCTTCATCTCTCCAAAAATGCTTTAATTTTACCCACCAGAACAGGGTAATATTATTTTGAGACAAAAAGGTAAAATTCCTTTCATAATTATTTTTGAAATGATTTACATTCTAAACCAGTCATTAATTTTATACGAATAAGGTTTGCCACACATCGAAAAGAAACTCAACTAAACTTTTAATAGTAACATTCACGTCTCAAATAGGGTTTGAGTCTGTACCCTTACAATAAAAGTATACTAACACGACTGCCCTGTTTCTGTATTAATTTAGATTCTGCTAGTACTAATTTTAAACACCATCACCGCACCTGTGAAAAACCAGCGCTCCATTGAGGGGGTCTAATTGAAACTAAGGGGGAATAAGGTCTGGGCTAAAAGCAACAGTATAGGAAAAGCCTCTAAGGAGTGAGGCGTTAATCCTTTTTATTTAATGAAGCTCTAATATTATATCATATTTTAGCCAAAACCTTCGCAGCTCTTAAATATGTTCCCCCGTTCATCATAACGACTACTTCTGTTTAAAATAGATAAAGAAAACATGAATAGTTTCAGAAGATTTTTAGAGGGTATTTATCAAAATGAGGTATAACCCTTTTTTGGTTATTAAGTTTGATCTAAATGAACCTAATTGTAAAATCACATACAAACCATTTTCTCTCTTTACCCCATTCTTCCTGCTCCAAAATAGAGTCTTTATAAGTATTTTAAAATATCACCTAGGGTCCTTCTAGCATTGAAAGACGTATAATTGGATAAATTAACTTCCGATTGCAAACCACGGTTTTATTTGGGTCGATTTACAATTAAAACAACAGAACAAAGCCCATCCTTCTGCCATCAGAGAAATTACATGATATTAAAACAGGGGTCTAAAAGTAGTTTGCTATTGGCTCTCAAAGTTAGGACAAGTAGAAATAAGACTTGTCTTTTGTTAAAGTTTGGTTACTAAAGGATTTTAAACTTTGATAACTCTTCGAGCCCAGTAAGATAATCTAAACGCGGTTAATTAATACCACTCAACCTCCATTTTAAACTACCTGTTTCTCCTTTTACAAAAAATCTTTGGTGAAGTATGACTGACTTAGATCACCGATTGCCCAATTTCGGGTTTTATACTCATCTTCCTGGCTTATTACTAGCCTGAGTAAATTATTCAGCCACTCATATATTTCATAATTATGGCTTAGTTACCAGAACACTTTTTAGGGGTTTCCCTCGGTATTTGATAATTAGCTTCCCAACGATTGTTGATAAGGATTTCCCAAGTCCTTTGTTTAGGGATGATATCGAGAATTGAAATTGGTGTTTCGCTTCCTTTGAAATACAAAACTCACTATAGTCAAATATAAACTAAAAAAGAGAATTTTTATATAGTAAGGTTTATTATACGATACAAAATTGTATAGCATTTTATTCACTTATTACTATCGTTTATAAATATAATAATTTTATCCTAGACAGTACTTCCTGAATTGGTATATAGATAAACCTGCCCTATTATGGAACTGGGAAGAAGTAAAACTGCTATACCCGAAATACACTCCCCTTTCCCGAACCGTAGCCCGTTGATGGGTTTCCCATCATACGGTCCTCTCCAATTTGCCTTAGATTTTTTTTTATTCGTGTGAGATGGTCTTTATGACTCTGATGTTTCACGTGCCTTCTCTACTCAATGGGTATGTCTTAGATTCTTTCGAGACATAATTTTATCGCATACTTGTTTAGCTTAATGATTAAGGTCCTTCTAATCACACGAACTGATGCATTCCACCACTGTAGTGCGAGGTCACATAGGGAAAAGTATACCTTTCGCCAAAGAAAGGCTTTGGTATACTTCGGGCATTTGAATTTTAATATATGTCACCACTTTTAATTAAAGAACGCGAGTGTGTCTTATTTCCTAGTACTAGATTTTTACGAATACCCTATGCCCTTATCTTGCCCGTTAAGGATTTTTACCATAAGTTGCAAAATTTTTGCAGCTTGAGTTCAGCTTTGAATTTGGCTGCCTAGAAGTGTCTTCCAAGATCCCTTTTCAGTAATAGTGTACTTTTGGCTGATCAGTGCTATTGAAAATAATCTGCGAAACGATAGTAAAATTGTATTATACCTCTAAGGACTCGGGTGTATAGTAAGAATTTATTAAGGCATCCTTTTAATCTTGCATTCAGATAAATGTTTTGGCTATGGCTACCTTTTTTTTTTACAGAAAACCATTGCTTAATCATTTTTTTGCTGACCCTTGTGTCTAATCAGGGGGCTATGAGAATGTCTCATATTTTTCTTTGTCTGTCCAACACAATTCTTCTTCTTTCAGACGTAAAAAGTCTCCATTGATTACCCTTCTTTGACTCTAACCATTAGGAATTTCAGTCGGTGTTCTGTTGCTTACGTGGTATTTGGTTTTAGCTCGGGAAAGCGTCCTAACCCTAACTCGTTCCTTTCAAGGTAACCTTAATTCTTTTTACATAAGATTTACACAGCTCCTTTTGATCCTCTAACAACCCTCTAATTTCTGTCACTGCAATCTAATGGTATTCCATCCCTTCTAATTTAGGGTCGATAGTCTAGCATTTAACGGGATTAGTCCGTAATAAAAAACTTTAATGTAATTAGATTTCTCGCTCGTGATTTGGGTCATTTGCTCCTCTTTTTTATGGACAATCGATGTATAGAGTTTGGGTTAAAGTAACTTTGGATTCCACGTCGAAATCTTCTTTCAGTCTCACCCTGAATAAAAACGTCAGTTTATCGAGAAAAGGATATTTGCTCAATTGGGTTATGATTGGGAAACCCTTTTGAGGTTGTTTCCCCTGCAACGGAGAGTGAAGTAAGTTATGAATTCCATGTATAACCCCGCGCTTTCAACCGTTTACGAATTAATCCAAAAGTCCTTGGGGGGTTCTTTATTCTATTGGTTGAAGACAGTCCATCCAGTTTGTTAGATTTGATCTATTTTCGTAAAAAATTTAGGTCAACTGTCTCCTTCTATAACATCATTTGGCCATAAACAATTGTCTTGTCAACCATTTTTTATGCGGTGTGGCAGCTTCTGTTGGTTTTAGAACCCATGACTTGCTTCGTTGAAAAGTTGTATCATTAAATAGCTTCTAAAATCTTCTTATACATTCTGTTAACTACTTAGTCCTTCTGGAGGGGTCTATAGTCCAATGGGTTCTTTTTACCACCGCGTTAGCTTTGGTATTCATATTTCTTCGCCAGGGGGTGGAATCGTGAAAGTACACTTGTTCCAGTATGAACACATTAATTACACTATAAATTCTTCTGGACAAATCCTTTCCACGTAGTAGTTAATTAATACCACGGAGTCATGTTGCCTGGCTTACCATTGAATTTTTATAAGGCTGCGAAATATAATTTCTTTATCATATATAACTTCTGTCATAATTTTATCCTTTCACAACAATAAAACACGTTTTGGTTTATTTCTGAACAAAGTATAAACTCTGTAAGTTTACAAACGTCGTTGAAACTCACTGAGAATTACCAGCGATGTTGCGTGTACGCTATAGACGGCTAAAATCCTGGGAGTCCTCTCCATATGATGGTACTATGACTCCTCTGTTAACCATGGTTCCTCTTTAAGGACTGAGGTCAATCGCCGTAGTTCAAATATTAGTTTTCTTAACCGTCCTTAGAGGTCCCCCACTACTTTTACTGAAATAATGAACT
>JACYFI010001624.1:0-10469 GCA_020975735.1 Ophiocordyceps xuefengensis | reverse complement strand
TTACTCAACATGCGGAGAGATAAGTTTTATTAAAAAAATTTCATGGGTTTTATTGAAGGGGTGTGGAAAAGAATTTCGGACGAAAAGCTTTGAAATAACCAGATGAACTAATTACTTCGTGTAATTACTAAATTAATGAATATTAAAGATAAAAAAGTTCCTTTCTTTCAAAGAATATCTTACAAGGTATTCACTTTAGAGATATTTAGATATTTATTAGATATATGATAAATAGCTCTTTAAAGTTTATTTCACAAACCGAAGGTAGTTTAAACAAATGATAATCTTTAAAGTCAGGGTATGAATAGAAGTAGAGAGACTTAATTAGCTATTAGTACCTACTGTTTCTATAAAATAAAGAACCAAAAAAAGTAAAAAATGAGCGCCGTTGTTAATGTAAAAGTATTATAATAAATAAATTTTGGTTAGTATATATTCTTAGGTATTTTAACTGTTGTTTACATGGAAACTTTATAAAATTTTATTCATTATAACAAAAATTACATATTAATTATGGTTTGTTACACCCCAGCAGCGTTCTTTAATAATTTAAGTTATTATGTAGCCCTAATCTTATTTTATCTTATCGTATGCTTTAGGAATAAGATAGGTTCAACGACTCATATTAGAATAAAACGTTTGTTGTGTACCCAACTAAGCTTAATTTAGTGGTCTTTATGTTTATATATTAAAAAATTTTGATGTGTAAATCAGCAAAATATGGCACGATAAGAAATAGTCCTGAGCAATCTGAGAATTTGTGAAAATGTTTAAACATAACATGTAATCTTTTTGTTCAAAGCAATAAGAATATTAGTTTTTCATCATTTTTGACTTATAAAGTGATGGGGTATTGGTACTGTTTCTTTTTTGGAACATGGGCTTCCACTGGGTGCCACGTTAAGCATAGGTACAATCTTATAGTCGTAGGCCTATGAGGAATATACTACTCATTTAACAGATCAACCCAGTCCATTTAGGTTAATGAATGAGTATCTTTCCAGACCACTTTGTTGATCCCTTGTATGACTGTTTTATACTGTCGTCGATTTGTAATTACTGAAGGGTCCTAAACATAAATACGATATACAATTAACATGCAATAAAGAGACCTAACTGGAATGAAATGATTTAATAAACAAATAATAAATATGCAGATATTTTAGTACTTACCTGGACAACTTTTATGTTAGAACCGCGGAATGTTGAGATTTCTAAGACTGTCTTTAATCTGGGGGACACCCGCGCCACAAGGAGAAATGAACTGGACCATCTAATAACTATGCTGAAGGAGAAGACAACTCCTAATGGTATCATTTCTATATAGGCCCAGAAGAACAAAAGGCTAATGAATCCGACCCGGAACCATACCTAATGGGAGAATACCAAGTAGATTAGATTGCGTTATCCGTTCAGATGAGTGATTCCTTAGTTCGTGACTTACAAGTTCCCGGAGAAATTTAGCAGAGTGAATTATAAATTCGGTGACTGGTCGTCGGGAGTTATCCACCCTAGTGAGGGTAGAATCTACCAGGCAGCGACGGATACCATTTATCTGTTAATACACCAAGTGAATAATTATATGAAAAGACGGGTTCGGTCAAACTATAGGGAGGGGGTGGAACATATATTCAAATAGATCTAGAACGTGCTCACCATTCTCTGGAGGCACAACCTTTCACCAGGAATCATCTCAACTTGATCTTAGTAATCCTCACTCGTCCCACACCACCCGAAGATGGAAGCTGAATGAAAATTCCCCCATAGTAGTGATATCTGAATCCTCCAGGAATAGAACTAAGGAATGAGCTTGCGCGACCCAACAATTTGATTAATCATCTGCGGGGAGAATAAAGGAGTGAAAAGAGGAAGAAAGTGATTCCTGATTCTGATTTGATTATGACACATAAACGTCCAGACGATAGGAAGGAATAACAATAGGTAAAATGTGATTAAAAATGGCTATAAATAATGATAATCACGAAAACAGATTATATGGGCATATGATGGAAACTTTTCCTTGACGACTCATATATTGATATCTAATTGAATTTCATATTTATAACTCTTTTCTTTAAGAGCTTGCTAATACCATAGGTCCAATTGTTATTGCTTAGGCAATCAACAAAAGATTCAATAAGAAACCCTTACTCAGATGATATTAACAATAGAATCTTAGTATAAATAATTTTAAGGTATTATAGGTATTAAGGGTCAATTAATTTTAGTGTTT
This sequence comes from Ophiocordyceps xuefengensis, assembly GCA_020975735.1. Taxonomy (NCBI): domain Eukaryota; kingdom Fungi; phylum Ascomycota; class Sordariomycetes; order Hypocreales; family Ophiocordycipitaceae; genus Ophiocordyceps; species Ophiocordyceps xuefengensis. The sequence continues at coordinate 8,236 of JACYFI010001624.1, read as the reverse complement.
GTTGGTTTGGGTAGGTGAACATGCTACATCTAATTCCATACCTCCTTTTAATCCCCTTTGGCTTCGCGAGGCTAAAAGCTAAGGGAGCTAGGTAAAAGGATACGCTTTGTCTCTAGGTGGTGGCTAGCCAATGCTATAAACTTTGGCAAACCTAAAAAATGTCTTGTAATGTAGCCTATAAGGTGGAGCCTTTCACGGGTGGCTTCTTACTGCGACAAATCCCCTTGTATCTATAACCTGTCGGTTCATGGCTAGAAGTCACAAAAAAAATCTAAATCTAAATTGAAACTAAATAAATAAAAACTACATGTTTATTTAACAGATCACTCCTCCTAACCTTATACTATTAAAATTTTGTTGATTTGTTAATTTATTTATTAGGATGTTTCAAATATGAGCTCGCTGATCCTTAGCCTTTGCTCCCGGAAGTTAGAAGAAGGCTTCGCCTACTAGCAAAAAATTAATCGAAAGCATATTTCACCAATTAAATATATTAAACCGGCTTAATAAATGTTAGACCTACAGATTTCCGATCTGGATGATGTCCAGTTCAAAAGTCTGACTAGCCGGCGTTTATGATAATAAAGAGCCCTATCTGGCCAAGGGCCCCTGAGGGGAATTATTGAATAAGAGCTTGGTAGAAATTTTTTCCTTCAATATTTTTACACTTTGAAGTAAGGCGGACAGCCTACTTCTTTCATTTTTCATTTTATTCTTTATTGCAAGCTTACGCTACGCTAGTAAAAAAATATAGAAAAAATCCGCAAACGCCAAAGGACGAGTACACTAAATGGGATGTGCGACTTCTTTTTTCCCTTATTCCAAGGGTGGCCAGCATCTTGTATGATTTTTTTCCTATCTCGACAGAAGAGGGGTGCATGTATGTTTCACTAACCAACAGTGCAGGGAACAGAAGTTGGCGAACCCCCCTTTATTCCTATCTGTCCTAAGGTATGAATATGGTATAGTAGTGGTGTGGCTATTCGAAATACCCCTTTTGTAGGCTAGCTTCGTCAGGTTATTCTTGCTGGGGCAAGCTAGGAAGTAAGGATGCAAAGCAAGGGGATTAGGATGCCTTTTATTAATGTAGAGATGACTAACGCAACACAGAAACAATATAAAAGTAGCCCAGTATATTATGATTTAGGTCTATTTATTTAGGTTTAAAAAAAAAAAAAAATTTAAAATCCAGTAGTCAAATGGAGTTTTTGATCTTTCGACTCTTATACAATGTATTTTTCAATGGGTTATACAGTAGAGAATATCCTAGATGGTCTTAAGTATAATTGCATTATTTTTCGGTCATAACTGTTATAATTCAAATAAACAATCCTATATCATCTTCTTATGTCTTATGGATTAATTTGCATTATTTCCTTCTTTAATTAATATTATTAGGGATATCTCCTTTATAGTTTCTCCTCTAATTGTAAATTGTATATATAGGGGCCGTATCTATATTTATTTATTATTTCTGATGTTATTAATATAAGCAAACAGTGAACATACAAAAGCAAATAATTGGGAAACATAAGTACCCCTTTTTTAGCATGAATTTTTAACAAATATATTAAATTATGTATTACAGCCAATATTGCCCTCTAGCTAATGGCAGCAAATTGAAAGTTATAATAGTTAAAGCATAAAAATCTGAATTTCTTACTATCCAACCGGTCAATATAGTGTACTTATTATAGCCTAAAGAGAGCAGTTAGGTTACCCCAACACTATAAAATAAAATTAGACCAAAACACAGCTAATTTAGTTTGTTTATCCTAGTAATCAATGCGCTTCTAATTATGACCAGAAACAAGTCACATGTCTACAAGTAGGAAAATATATTATATACTTTCTTAATTAATATATGATTGTTTACTGCTAGGAATAATCTTATTATTAGCAGAATGATAAGGTGCCCCATATTACTACGATAAAACCAGATTACAGATAAGCATTAAATAGTATATAAAGTTTCTATTTATTTTAGCAACGCAACTAATAATTGAATCATTCCTCTTCTGTTCTCTGCCAATAAGATAAATACCTTATGGTTTAACTTGCTAGGATGTTAAGCTATAAGTTTAAAATATCTACTTATTCATCCAGCAACTAAATGAAAGTATTATAGATAGGTTGGTCTAGGTTTTTAAACAGTAAAACGACTTACTTTAGGTTATACAATTTTTTCTTGCTTTCCCTGTTATTTTACAAAGATTCCTTGTGTTTATCTATAAACTTAAAATTGCTTAAACTAAATACTTTAATTACAAACAAGGCTTAGCTAATAGTAAATTTCTAGCAAATGCTTTCACAGTAGTTGCTCTCCTGGTTTCTTGAATCTTTATAATTTAAAACCCTTCCCCTGCGGCGACTTGCAAAAATAGGGTGCCGGCTGGTTTGGCATGTTTAATTACTTCAACCAGCAAATAGCCCATAGTTATATAATAATAGCTGCGTCTTTTTTTTCTACGTCTTTTAGGAAAAAAATAGGGTACAGCGCCGTGATACAAACAGCAAAAATTTATGTGCATGTCATGATGTATTGTTTCACCAAACCAAAACAATAACCTAAATATCTTTCTTTTATACGCTGCGTGGTGAGTAATAGTAAGTAGGGCTTGTGATTTTACGACTGCGGTCTGGCTTCCCTCCTGTGTATATTTATATAAGCGTGCCCTTTATCGTTTATTAAGGTTAAAGTTACAATAAAGGGAGTATCCGTAATAATTTATTAAAATAAATAAGAGAAATTTAGTTCCGAGTTGTAGAACGTTTGTCTTAACACACACTATGTTAAAAAGGTTACAAACCCTTATTTTTCTCAATTTTTTAATATAAGCTTCAAAGATAGACTGTTATATTTGAATTTATACCCCGTTGATTAATGGGTTATCTTTCTTCAAGGATACGTGTGCGTGTGTGGAGCTTCTGGTTTGTGCTACGCTCTTCTCTAACTCTTATACCTACTTCAGAAACTGTTCGCTTAAATAAAGCTGTAAAACTTAATAAGCAAAAAACAAGAAAAAAAAATAGGACCTTGCTTCTAGGGAGCTTTTAACCGCATATCTTTGAGACCGATAAGATCTATAGATATAGGTCGTGTAGCTTAGCTACCTAAGTAAATTTAATGATCGAATCGTGAAATAAACATACACCTGTAAGGATTACTCGGGTGGGAATAAAGTAGTTAAATATAGGGCATCCACAAGTATCTAAAAATAATAAAGAGTATAAGATATCCCTTAAACTTACTCGGTAATGTACTCTTGATAGAATATCATCAGCGTCGATTCGCTGTAGGAATTAGCCCTGCCTATTCCCTTATCGGCTGCATAGTATCCTGACCTGTTCCTAAGGATATGAATATTGGTTATAGTGTGCGTGCTATCAATACCCTTGTGTAGGCTAGCTTCGATTAGTTATCGTGCTGTGGCCGCCAGCTAGGTGACAGTTAAGGATGCCAAAGCAAGGAATAGGGATTAGAGAGCAGGAAAATAAAGAGAAAAAAATATAACGGGAGGGGGACTCCAACCAAAGCTGGATTAAGTTAAATAACAGGAATATATAAGCAGGCTATAAGGACAGGCCTTTAATATGTACGGATTAAAAGAGAATTGACCGGGTTGGTTTAAGTGTGGGTAAGTTTGACTATTTATTATGGTTTGTTTAAACCACTATTCCGGGTTCCGAATCGGGTTATTCTTCTGTAAAGGCTTTTTATTGGGGCAGTTGTCTATCTAAGTAACCTACTACAGGCTTATTTCTGCCCCCCCATTAAGCATCGCTGTACGCTAGTTGTAGCGTAAAAACCTCATAAAAGAGTGAGTTTAATTGGGTAAATGGAAACTCCTACCATTGCAATTCTTGGTTTTCAATCAAGTACCTTGAGTTAATATGGTGACAGATTGGATATTTATACACTTCTAACCTATTTATACCGGTTATTTAACTAAATTAAAAATGTTTGCTTGCTCATCTCGAGGAGACGGGGTGGTAAAACCATCCCCCTGTCAGGCTACACTATTTGCCACCCTGTATGGGGTGCAAGCAGAGGGATCAGGATTAGAAAAATGATGGTCAAGAGATTCGTGAAGCAAAGGCTTGTAATGAAATCCCGTCAAGGGGCTGCCGGTTAATCTATGAAAAAAGGAGAATGCAGTGCTTAGTGGCTATTATTTCCTTGCATACTGCGTCCATAAGATAAGGGAGTGTTACATTAGTTACTTTTGTCACTATACACCGATCAGAGGTAAGGCATAATGATTTTTTCCTGTATCCGAAGAAGATGACAGGCCCGCCACTCATATGTCGAACGAGATGGGGAGGGGGGTGCAAGGCCAGAGAGGATAACCGTACGAAGCTTCGCAGAGTAATTAATCAATGCAGCTGCATCAATTGAAATAAATTATTATTTCAAAGAAAATTGTTTCAATAGTGTTCTAACGCTAGACTTAGCTTTATTTCTTTTATGGTCCACAACCCCCTATCTCGATGAGGGTGCTTGACTTTCGGTAGGTTCACTGGTAAAAACTATGTAAATAAGTGTATTATTTTTGGCTCGCAAGAAACAATTATTCCATCATCTTTAGTATTTGAGGTTATTCATATTTCACAATTAGTCATAATAAATTTAACCGGGTCCGAAGGGTTAATTTACATATTAATAGTAATATTACTTGCAGTGTTTGATTTTATAGTGTATAGTATTAGTGTTATTAATGCCCTAACACTAATACGATGTCACGATCCACAACGGGTGTGGGCCAGGTTGGTTAAAACACCTCCCTGAGTAGCAGGTTTTTTTCCTGTGTTTCTAATCACAGTAACCCGAAAGTTCAAATACCTTGCGCTAGAACATGTAGAAAACAGTTTAAAAGAAACAAAAGATTATATATATTACTTGTAATTATATAGTGTATATAAGAGAACATTAAATGGGATTTATCCATGTACAAAGAGAATAATATTTATACTCCATAGGCAAAAAACTCCCATGATTTAACTCGCTCGGTGGAAAGGACTGTTTGAACCTGGGTTAATAAAACCCTATTTCTTATGGCTAAACCTTCTTTTATTTTTGAAGTTTATTAGAATTGGTAAACCTATTAATTTACCTATAAAATAATATGAAAAATGTCTGCTGCGGTCTCAGCCATGCAACAAATTTTTCATGATCTTTAGAAATTTTAAAGTGAGCTGGCTATCTCTCGTGGATGTTTGCTTATTGTTTTATAAAAGTCCGCCAAGCAAGCATGGTGGGCCAATGCGCAGACAATTGGGGTAACTTCCTACTAGTACATAAGGCTCCTAAGACAATCTAATCTCTAACGAAGTGAATTGGAAATTTTAGTAAACCTTCAGGAAAATTAGATCAAAACAAGATATCTAGTGGAATACTGAAGTGAAAATAGAGGTTAGCCATAAAGTAGAACGGTACACAAAACTTTTTAAATAAATGGGGAAACTCCTAAAAAGGCTAAAATATGAATACATGAGCGATAAGTGAAAAGTACCATTGGAGGGAACGTCAAACGATAATAGTAGTTTTAATAAGAGTTCGTAAAAGAACGTTACTTTTGATAATGGGTCTCCAAGTTGACGTTAGATGGCGAGCCTCATGCGTAGTTAAACCCGGGCGTAAATTAAAGAACAGTGTCTAAAGTTAGATCCCGAAGCACGGGTTAGATTTTACCAAGCAGGGATTGTAAAAAATGTCCCCAAGGAGTGTTTAGGCTAATATTCTCCGAAGAACTGTGGTAGTGTGGCGGAAAAGAACAACACTGAAACTAGTGCATTAGCTGAAAGAAATAAAAGTGTAAGTAATCTGTTTAAAACCAGTATTGTAGAAATGAACTTTACTGCAACAAACCTAGTCAAATTGACGGGACAAACCCTAAGCAATCTAGACCAAGGCAAATATGGTAACATAAGTTTTCGTGGCCAGGTAAAGAACTCGTGGTAAGTACACAAAGTGGATATACGTAAGATCAAACTGGGGCGATCATGCAGCCAAAACACCGCTATAAGGTGTCGTTATGACTAATGTGGTGTGCTTATTAATTATAATGGGCTAGCTTTACGCTGGCAACTTATAACGCTCATAATTATTAGGCTTACAATGGTCAAGACCTTATTGAAAGGATACCAGAATATAAATAACGAAAATTAAACCTCTAAGTGTTGTTAATCGTATTGGTTTAGTTAGAGAAGTATAAATAGTATTTAACAATTAAAAAAAAACTTGCTTAGCAATTGCTTATTTTAATCTCCTGCACTGATAAGGGTAAGTAATTGCAGCCAATGAGAAGAGGTAACCTTTTGGTTACACACTCTTTTTATTATATAGCCATAATAGGCTTTTAAATTAAAAGGTAATTCTTATTAAAGATGCTAAATACCGGAAAAATAAGCGCGCCAATCTCATCATGAAAAAACATATTCACTTTCACAGGGTATGACACCCATAATCTAATAATTAAAAATAGTTATCTGGATAAAATTCAAATATTAAATGATGGGGGCTTCGCCCTATCCCGTCCAGGGTAGAAATAAAGTGGCTATATATTTGCTGGGATTATAAAATTAGGTAATAGAAATTACTAATCCCCGGAGGCGGTATATGGCAGCTTTTTAATTATAGCTAAAGTTTTTATAAATATTATCAATTGTTAAAGCATTTAACTTTACGTAAAAACTCCTTCACGGCGAAAAACTCGCTCTTTTGACAATAAATGGAAATAGTAACTTTTACCCTTATTGATTATAATATATTACGATCAAAGGACAAAGTTATAAAAGAGGACACAATACTATTCTGACTTTTTTAAAACCCCAATATAACGTAGCTATTAAAAGGCAAAATTCTTTTGTCTAGCTCATAACACATACCCAGTAGAACTTCTAAAAGTTTTTAGGAGAAGAACGTATACTTAAATGAGGGAAGCTAGAAATCAAATTATCTATTGCAGCACCACAGGAATAATCATTACCAACAAGGATTCTAATGGGGAATCAAAATATGCTACCTAAGCGACAAAGGGTATAAAATTTTGAAACAAAACAACGCTGCAAAATATAGCTAAATCAAGCTATTCAAGGCCCTTTTAGGAGTGTAAAAGGTCGTGGTTATAATTGACTCGATACAAGGACAAGAGTATCTTTGGATAATTTAACAGCACCAGGCAAACACATAGTTGTTTACTAGTACAGGGCGAGCTAAAGCTTTTAAAAGGGAAGATTAATAAAAAAGATTTTCAATTATTAAAGCAGACAGTAGTATTTATTTTTGCTTAAACGAATAACTAAGAATATATAGGTATCTTATTTTTAGGGGAGAGGACTTCCAGCTTTCTACCAGGAGGCCTTTCGGCTATTATTATATGTCTATAATACATCATATAGAAATTTCGGCTAAAAGAAGTAGGATTTGTTTTCTGCGAAACCTATATAGTTAGGCAATTTTAGCAAATATACTTAGCCCCAGGTACATAATTTAATCTCGCACCAGATGTGTGAAACGTTTTATTTTGTACAATTGGGTCGGAATCATGAGAATTTTATCAAGTGAGTAGTGTAGACTCGGATAGGCAAAGTAATGTCTTGAATTTGATACAGCACATAGCACTGATAAGTTGAAGTACGAGCCTATTTTCTAGGAAGTGAACCCTTCTTGCAGTAAAACCATCAAATATTGAAGGGAAGTCCTAAAGCAATCTAACCAAGTAAAGGGAAGTAGTGAATCATTTTATGGCTCAGGTAATGACCCTTCGCGGGTTAAGGTCAAAATCGTGGATTGGAATAACAATGGATTAATCGGAGCCCAAGCACCTATAATGTGTTGCAGTCATTCCCCACTAATGTTGGATTGGCTTAATAATTATAAGTTAATATAATTATTAGCTTAAGAAATTAGTACAGGGCCTCATTCCGTAACAATGCAATTGGCAATAAAATAATTTAATTATTCTTTCTCATATATTAAGTTTATACGAATTTAAATTATTTACCGTTATACAAAAACCAAACAGTTTATTGGGGAAATATTATTAATCGCAATCAGACATCTTCAATAATACCTATAAAAAGTTTATTAATCAAATATTTATCCCTGTGCGAAGCCAGGCCAGGCCAAGAAAAATTCAAATATTTATAGATGAACAAAATAAAACAGTACTATAAATGAAAATAATGTCATATGGTAATGTTAATGTCGTAGTGGTAAATTTTAGAAAAAGGA
>JACYFI010001623.1:0-10828 GCA_020975735.1 Ophiocordyceps xuefengensis | reverse complement strand
ATTAACCTCCCCCCGTCTTTGATCATAATATTCACCTTGGAGTATGAAAACCAGATAAAATGGTAATCCCGTCGCTGCTGGAGGTCTACCGTCACTAGGCGCGATACATGAACGGACCAGGTCAAACCGACTATATAATCTCGTACTTCTGCGATTCTCTCCGGGACGTAAGACAAGAACTAACCGATCACTATCCTGAGACGGAGATAAACAGAATCTGATCTACTTGGCTATTTCCCAATTAGGTAGTTATAGGGGCTCCCGATTCCAGTTAGGCATTGTCTTTTCTGGCCTAGGTATTAGATATTGATCCATTGGGTGTTTCCTCCCTTCAGGGCATAAGTCATTTAGATGACGGTCCGAATATTTCTCCCATTTTGGCGCGGAGTCCTCCTGCCAGATTAACGTATAGTATGACAATCGTACCATCTGGGTCCTAACCAGTAATAATAGATGCAGTGTACTAAAAATATCTCATATTATTTTGTTATTTATCATTTTCATTCATTTTAGTATCTCTTTTGTCCCATTGATTAAATTGTAATATCGTTAGTTATGTTTAGCGACCCTCGTAGATACATAGCGAAGCATATTAAAAACGCATACAAGATCAACTAACATGTCCATGTTAAGGAAAAACTCGAATTCAAACCTTAATATGATTGGTGTCTGTTAATATGAAGGCTAAATTCTTCATAGGGCCTACAGCTATAGAAATGGTTCCCATGATTAAACGTGGAACCATGGGAAGCCCTGTTTTCCAAGAAGAACACAAGTCCCAAAACACCATCACTTTATAGGTGAATGATGAAACAACTAAATTCTATTGCCTTGAACAGCAAAAGTGTTACATGTTAATGTTTTAACTAACATTTTCAATAATTCATTTTTGCTCAGACTATTTAGTTATGGTGCAATAATTTTGCTATTTGCACATAAAGTTTTTAAATTATTATTAAATATAAACAGACGCACTTTAATAAGCATAGGTTGCGTCCACCAACAAACCTTTTATCTGTTTGTATGAGTCCGGTTGAACCTATTTATTCTTAAATTCATAGTACACTATAAATAAAGATAGGCTACATATAAAATCCTTTAATGATAAATTAAAAAAGCTTGCTGGTCGTACACACCCATAATTAAATTTAATTGATAATATTAATAAAATCAGTTATAAGAGTTCCTTGTAAATCTTCTAAGTTTAAAATACTCTAAAAAATTATATTAATATCTTATGTTATTATATTGATACTTTATTAATCAAAAGCCTCATTTTTTACTTTTTTTATGTTTTTATTTGTTTACCAGAAAGAAGTAAAGTTACTAATAGCTAATAATCTTCCTACTTCTATTCATCACCTGAACCTTTTAAAAGAATTTATCTTTTTAATACTTCGGGTGCCTTAAATGTATTTAACAAGCTATAATCTCTGATCTTTAAATAATCTAAATCAATCCTCTAAACTTTATACCTGTAAAGGATAATTTTTGAAAAGAAAGGGAATTATTTTAGTCTTTAAATATCATTAAATTTATATACACGGGATAATTTACTATCATCTGTCTTATTTAAAGCTTTCTCAATCTTGCCACACCCTAATAACACCCATAAATTTTGTACATTCAAACTTCATCACTCCGCCAAAGTTGAGTAATAGAGAAAACTTAAATGAACAATAATAACCAGTTTAGTATTTTTTTATTAATTTAATGATCTTACCTAAAAAGAATCCCCTCTCCCATCACAAAAATCCGGAAATCAGTTTAGTCTTTAATATCATGCTTTATATCAAACACTAAGCGTGGTCACATTTAAATATTAGGAAAATCATTTTTTAATTTATCAGACGAATTCTGTTCCATAGGATCCCCTTATATATTTAAAAGCTCATCAGTACCTTCAATATCAGAGGTACTTTGCCTGTTAAAAGGTAAATATTCATAGCTGTTTAATAAGAGGATAATCCTGCTCTTTTTTTGAGTCAATAAAGGGTATTTAACTTCAAAATAGGTATAATTTTGATACCAGACATCCCTTGGCAGGATTGGGATCACTAATAGCTTCCTTATTTTTATTGTACATACTCATCTAATGTACCTTCCCCAATAAAAAAGTATGAAGAATTTTCTTAGTTATGAAGATATCTCTTATTAGGGTAAGCTCCTTATTTTAGAATTCTAGGTGTTACATTATAGCCTGAACGTGTAGAAACTACTCTTTGAGATTTAAACTCAAAACTTCCCATCGCATCTGCAAAACCCTGTTACTCAATTAGAGTGTTAAGATTGATCTTTGTTTTCGTACTATAAAATCATTTAGACAGTTTTTAGCCCCGCAGCTAAATATTGTAAATGCTGATGGGATTTTTCAGGTTATAAGGCCAGGGTTATATGAATAATTTCAAACGTAAAATGTTAAACTACCTAAATAGTATATAACAATATATTCTAATAACACTTAAACAAAAAATAACTCAATTGAAAAGCAAGTTGAAACTAAAGGCTAAATACTTAACGTCAAAAAAATTTGTACCATCAAAAGCTCCTTTTTCCTACCCCTTTAATTAAAGGAGTGGTGGCGACGTAATTGTGCCCATAAGATAATACAATAATTACATGTCATTTAATTAAACGGTTATTTGAAAGGGAATCTAATAGGTTAACATACCATAGGGAGGTCTTGAGCTCCTAAGTTCGTACCTGTCTGGTGTGTTTAGCCACTACCCTCTTTTAGTTTAACTTTTAAAATCTTTATATTAAATACTATATTCATATTCTTTCATTCTACCTTTTATTTTTTTTTAATTTGCATGCTACCCTTCTCCCAAGTTTAAATGGGTTGTTTTTTTCAATACGTAAAGCCGCTTTGTGTTACAAATCTTCGTAATTGTTTAGTTCTATAAACCATGTATTTAAATTTTGTTCAAATATTGGTAATAATTTTATTACGAACAATCTGTAATTTTCAATAATAAACATCACCCACAAATCTAATTTACGATATATACCTACCACAACTTAATGTAGATCAGTTAAACTTTTTCAAAAGTTTGTTTTTTCCCTTAACTGTGTTGAAGTTAAAATAAATCTAATTTATACTGTATCACCCAAATTTTGATCGGTGGATTTTTTATTGCTATAAAAAAACACCTTGCCGCGTCTGTAAAACAAGGGCTAATCTCAGATTAAATCAAGTAAATTAATCTTGTGGGCGGAGCGATACTGGTTTTTAAAGCTGGCTTAGGAAAACATACAGCTGAACACAGTAGATACATTTTCCACTATTTAATCTAAGGAGTTAATAATATAACCTTTATTTTAAACTTTCTAATGCGTTACCGATGTTGACCTTGTTTCCACAAAATTCTAAAATTTTTAAAAAATAGGTAAATAGTCGGATTGCTTTCGAGTTAATAAAGGGAAGTTGTAAAATGATTATTTTAAATTTTCAAATCTTTCTAAACCAATAACTCTAAATTTGAAGCCAATCCGCCCCTAATTTTGTTATTTACCTAACATCCAAAAACAATTTAATTTATTTCTAATAAGGCTATACCTATTTTTATTATTGAAGACCATCTCGAATATAAGCCTCTTACTCATTACCTACTTAGATTTAGAAATCTGAGTAAACACTATAAATAGCCATCCTTCTCAAATCAGTAAACCCCTAAATACTAAGAATTTAATCCTGAAGTTGTTAAAATACAGGTTAGTTTTAAACTCGAATATGTAAATGTTTTTCGAGTATCTTAAAAATAGAAATATTTTTATCTTACATTTTTGTGCGAACCTCGGTCAAATATAGTATTAAATTATCCTTGTATAGAAATTTAAACCAGTTTTCCCTGGCACTTAGGCAGCACACCTACCAATCATTCTACAGATAATATTTGAGGACCTCGCTACGTTGCTCTTTTACAGTATATATGACTATTCTGATTTTAGGATCAGCGAGTAGCCATCCTTGGACTAACCAAGAGGTATCTTTAATGATATACAAAACTCTCAATCATTAATGAGACCACTACAAACTTTCGAATAAATTAGCTTAGTTATTAAAAGTTTAGGGTTCCCGGCGAGTTTGGATACCTATCCAACAGATGCTTTTCTTATGGAAAATAAGCTCAAAAAAAAGCAAGGAAAAATAAAGCTTTCCGAAGGATAACTATACTAGTAATATCGGACACACCTAATTATTTATCTTTTTGTACAGCGAGGTGTTGGTTTTACCTAATACGTCATTAAAGAGAAAACCCACGATCTGAAATATAGTGTTATTTAGTACTAAGTCCGGTACCAATCTAAAAAAAAAACAACTTGCTGCCTGCAAAGGAGAGGCAGCTTCGCTTGATTTACTGGGAACTATAAAAAAATTTATATTTATTGTTTTAATACTAATATAATTTTTAAGGTGGTTCTTCATTATTACTCTGTACGCCCTTATTGAATGAGTTATGGATGGAACGTACTTCAAAGTATCTTTCATGAGTATAATACGTTTGTCCTATAATTTTTAAATCTTTATCAAACATAAATAATTAAATGTTTACAGTCATTAAAAGGAAATTAGTTAAATAATGTAGTAATATAATTGTAGTGATTTTGCGTTAAATGCGGCAATAGAATACAACTTTTTTGGGCTGGCTCTTTGAAAAATAGGATACATTTGTTGCTAAACTTATAAACTTAAAGTAACTTTGGAAAAAATTCTGCAAATGTGTCATGAACATTAGACTACTCTTAATTATTTCTATTTAATTTGGGCGTTGGTTTCTGGTTAGTGATAACATTACATGCACCCTTTACTTAAGACAAGCTAGGGAATAATTATTAATAGAAAATGACACATTGCATCTCTTCCCCGAGAATCATCCTGCTTGCGCCTAGAATTTGATAGAAAATGTCCGTCCGTGGACAAAAAATCCCCCGCTAGTCACGTGCACTAGAGTCTAAACATTTGTATCTTAATGGAGGCGGGTAAGCCTTTTTATTAAATAGGGCATTTTAGCCCGGCCATTTTCTAATGGTTATTTAAAGCTTTTTGTAAATGCTATAACTTCGAGGGGTACAACAATTACTTTGAAAGATTAATAATGATTTTTACTCCCCTTGCTGGCATTAATTGTATCACATAATATTACAGACCCATCTTTTTCTTCATATATAATCCACGAATTAAGGAACTTGTTAGAATTTTTGCCAACATTGGGGTTGTATCTATTTAGGAGGGTCACTAGCTCGCTTAGTCACAAAAAAACTATTCAGTGAGTTCACTTTAAGATAATTATGATCCTCACCTTCATATAAGCCGGCAAGATAATACCCTAACTGGTTTAATTGCAGTAAAGTTTATTTTTCTAGTGTAATATTATAAAGATCCCTCCATTTAAAGTACTTGGTTAGCAGCTGTAAAAATCTTTTAAAAGAAATTAATAAACTGCTATATTTTTTTCATAAGGTTACCTAGTATGTTACGAATACAATATATTATATATTTTGTGGACTATATTTTAATAATAGTTTGAATTAACTGTTTTAATACTTTAACCCCATGTTTCTGGAAGAACCTGAGTAAATATTTATCCGTACATCTCAGTTTTCCTGCTGTCGGCCTTAAAAGGGTTTTGCCAGCTATTTCGGGGTTAAATTTAAACAAGGCACGAAGATTTTATATCCTAGCTGAGATTATCTATCTCTAAATCATAATTTGTCATGATGCAATACTGTAAATCAGGCTATAAAGAACAATACGATTAACTATTATTAAAAAAAATTGCATAGATAATCAGATTTATTGTAAAGAATAAACATAAAGTATTATAGATAGCCAAGGGGAAGGTCATCTAAAGGAAGAAGGATTGATTCTTGAAATTTACTTTCGGACCAAATATGTCCACTAATATAAACAATAAAATTACAATAGTTTTTGGTCATGAATTCTATCTTTTTAAAAGCTCTAAGATAATCGAACCACTATAAACGTTATTAACAGTAAGCGCTTTAGCCGTTAAGCTCATAGAAGCTTGTATTTGCTCAAATTTAATATTTATCTTAACTTTTTTAACCTTTTACGCTTGCTAGAGGAAAAATAAGAACAGTGCGGTTGTTGCTTTTTTATGTCTTTATTTTTTCTATGTCTTGGCAAAAGCTTAGCTATAAAAATTATTGTTTTTCGATCTTTTATAGGCAGCTACGTTTCTGTAAGCACAACCTGAGAAAAAGGGTATGGACGCTGTCTAGTCACACCAAGAGTTATAAAGCGACGCAAGGCTTGGTATGCACAGCTCATATCTTAAATTTTAAGTATAATACTAGGGGTACTTTCCCCAGGATAGCTAAACAGGAAGATATATCATGCTATGCTTCGGCAATAAAAACAAATAGATAAGCTCTTATTTTACCACTATCTATGGCGGAAAAGTCCTTTAAATCTCCAGTTTTAAGTCCCATATAATGGGTATAAAATCATAAAAGTATTCTATAAGGATCTAGTAGGCTGCTTAGAATTTTTATTTTTTAGAGCAAAGGCTTGCTTAGCTTGCGTAAAGCAAGAAAAAAATACAGCAAGCAAATAAAACTACCGTTTGTTACTGTGATAGTTTAAACCTGAGGTGTTAAGTATTTCTAATTTGTGCTTTTTGGTCTGGTTGTTGGTGTAACATAATACATAAGATGCAATCCATTAAACATCCTGCTAAATTTCTATCTTTTTTAAGGCTCAGTTATCCCTAGCTTGATGCTTCTCAAAGCACCTATAAGAAAAATATACTAAAACTGAAGAACTTAGAATAAAAAGCATTCCCTTTAAATCGTGAATTGTCAATTTATAATTATCATTTCTAGCACTTTGAAGCGGAAAAAAGGTGACTCGAACACCTAAATCTAAAAAGATACCCTTTATCAAATGGTTTTACCTCTACCTATAGGCAACATTTCCTGTTAAAATTAGTTCTTCTGCGAAGGCAAAACGAAGCCAGTACAACCTATTAATTATAGAAGCTATGTAAGCCTTCTCTATATTGAACCAAAGTTATTGGATAGCCGGTCGAGCGCCTAAAAAAATTTTATATCTGAGCTTGCTAATCCCTATAAGGCCTTTGTTATTACTTAGCTAAACAAATACAAAACTTTAAAAAGCGTTCATTTCTATGTATTGTGTGTTTGTTCCTTCTTTCCTGTATTCCCCCCCCCCATCAGCCAAGCTTTTGCAGTCTTTGAATGGAAAGCGATCCTTATCTATTTACGAGCTGTCTCAAAAGGCTATTAAAAAAGCAGCTGTGCGCCAGCTCACCTTAGGAGGCTATTTTTTAATTAATATATAATTTGAGAACATACCGTGCTTCGCATCCCCAGGGGCCTGAGAGTTGCTTGAGATTTTTAGACGTGGACCCCCATCTCATAAGCTATAACAGAGTACTTAAGAACAAAGATACCAGAAATAGGAGTACAATACAAGGAAACCTTAGAAAAACATATTGGAAACTTTTAAGGAAATTATTCTGACACAAAACTCATCCTCTCAATATTTATAATATCGGATTAGATCAGGGGGAGCGAACCCGGTATCTATTATCCGTTACCAGAGAAACCCCTTTTACCAATTAAGTTACTATTCTGTAATCATATGCACAGGGTAGGGACAAGAGATTCGAACCTCTTAAAGTGCTAGCTTGAGTTTAAGCATCGAACCCTTCTTACCGAGTAAAGGAACCCCTCCTTATAAGAGAAAATTATTAAAATCATAGTCTATGAGTTAATTAATCCCTGGAAAACTTCCCACCTACAAGAACCGTAATTTCGGACTTAAACCTATTAGAGAGCCGCGGCATTAGGAAGATTCCCAAATTTAAATGGACAGCTTGTGCTGTTCTAGATACCTGATCTACACAAAACCGTACAAATGTTTTTTCCTATTACTAAGAAGCAAAACTATTTGAATAAGCTCTTACAGCATGTGGACGAAGTGGTTGTACCAATTCCGAGGGTCATTCACGTTGACATGGGTGAATTCAACGATTACTAGTAAATTACTATTCATGATCGAATTTTCAGAAACTCCCAATCCTTAAATATTTTTTTCCATTTTTTTAAGATTTAGCTTAAATTCCATTTTTTTGACATCTCTTTTGTCTCATGGCTTATCAAATTTACATGAATCATAATTAATTATTATTTCAGTCACTACCTCTATAATACTTTTACGCACTTCATTCCAGCTTTTTTATTACAATTTAAGTTCTTCTACACCCCTGAAGGAGATAAATGACCTTACACTTTTTAACTATTTTCAGCGCTCTTACAAATCAATTCCTAAGTAACCCGGTAAGTTCTCTACACCTACTTACCTTTGATGATATTAAAAAATGGTTATAATTATATCTATCACTATTAGGAATTTTTCTACAAAAATACACAAATTTTAGCGTTACCATTCCTTTGACTAAAATACCACACCCGAAAATACGCAAGTATTAACACTAAGTTAAAGGCTTTTCCTCTATATTTTGAATGTTAATTGGAATTTTTGAATTGTCCTCCAAATCCTGACTTTGACGCAGCGAGATTTTGCGAATCTTAACCATAAAACAACCTTCCCCGAGCTAACCCACCATCCATTGTGCGTTTGTGATATGAGTATAGTCTTGCCTACTAAGAGGTCTAGTATACTTCAATTATATTCGGGTAGAGCTTCTCTTTATTCAACAGATAAACCTTATCATAGGAAGCCTTATTGATAACAATGTCTGGCAATCCTTTATTTGTTTAAATGTTCTTTTTTTCGATAAAAACAACGGCTTCCCTAAAAAAAAGGTAGTCCGCATATTTTTTACTAATTAAGGATAGATATCGAAATGTGGTATAATTGCAGTCCGATATTGCAATTCAATAGATTATTATAACATATTGAAGACTAATCTTTCACCATGGGCTTTACTAAGTACCTTCGCTTTTAAGAATTATTGTTTTGAATAATTTAATATATAATCCTTCGTGTCTAAACTAATACCTAAATCAGCTTCCAATTTTAGAAACCTAATCTGATTTTTTTCTCCAAAATAAATGGAAAAAGATCCCTCTGATCAAAAACCCGTTATAACCAGGGTGTTTTTAGGGTTTAGTATTTTCTAAATAGTAATTTCTATCGCCAATAGGTTGATAATACGTCTGATTCAATTACTAGGATACTATTATTTGAAAGGGGCTTTGAATTTGATAATTTCCTTTCGAAACCCTCATAGGATACACCTTAATAACTAAAATTTATTTATAGTATAACTACGTCTAACTCGTTGCTCTTTTACCTATCTACAAGTTTTGTTTATGGGCTGCTGGGGACTTTTACGAACTCTCAATTGACTTAGGATCCCCGGCCGAAATACACCTATTTCTCTTCGAACATTTCCTGGACTTTATTCCCCATATCTGAGTTATTCTTTCACCACGCACAAAGACTTTCGTACTTGTTTGGGTACCAGAGCTTTTAAAGGTCCCCGGAATTTGATATTTATCCCCGCGTTAACTTGAGACCCTAGCTCAGAAGAAGAAAGAAATAGTGGGCACGGTCTATAGCCCGCAACAATATAAACGGCCATGATGTACTTTCTTTGGTCCCCTTTCTATCCCATATATCGCGGATCAATTGCCTTATGTAGTAGCGGAACTCTTACTCTAAAAAATATTTTTTTATATCTAGCCAACGACATCCAAAAAAAATAAACCAGGGGAATTTCGTGTAATTCACATGGAAACCATACGTTTCACAACATTATACACTAGAAAACGCCCGGCAACTCCTGTAATATTATATACAAATTGTGGTAAGATTTTTGTCCGAGGATTATGAATTAAAAACATACTTTTTCACTACTGTTGTCAGAAACGGTCTATGATTTCATGTTTCTGCGTTGCCACATTACTCTTGAGTGGAATCTTACACTTCATTTTATAGACCAAAGAATATTAGAGTACTTAATTGTTAGGCTTGAGAATTAATTATAAACTGTTCATGCTAATTCTATTGCATTTCAATCATTTTACTGCAAAGACTCTTGGTATCTATCCTTTTGTTCTCGGGCCTTCGTCCCTCAAATGTCAGTTTTTTTTCCTAAAGGGTGGCCGTCGCCCTTTACGCGAAGTCCCATTATGGATTAAAGAATTTCATCTCTCCTCCTAAGTACTCCCTCTCACTCATAAACTCTAGCAAATACTTACTCATTTATATAAGCTATATTGAGCCGCTCTGAGTGACCTATTAACCCACACTACGATTGGAATTCAATGCCTAGTCTCTTGACGTATTACCGCGACCGTGGCAACGTAATAGACAAACACAATACTTCACCATATGTCATTATAAATTAAACAAGATTTATTCATTTATAATATTAACCCCTATGGATCATCTTTTAGGACCTGATTCAAATAGGACTTGCCACCTCTCCAAATTGCCAGTTCGAGCCGTTAGGCCATTGCACCAAAAAGTTCCTCACTGCTGTACTAATTTGCATTGGGTTTTTAGGACCCAAATGTAGGTCCGAATCAACCTTCTCAGATTCGACACGAGTGTTGTTGGGCCAGTTAAAGTTCATCACCTTACTATCTACTCTATCGAAAGATATTTGATCACCCTTCTTTAAGAGGAACTGTACCCCTTTTTATTATGAAGGATTTTACCCTTCTCTTACAGGCCCGGCCAATTATATCTTATACTCACCTGTACACCACTTCTTTTAATTAAATAACTTTAGTCAATTGTTTCAGTTACTTAATGTTTGAGGAAATTCAACGATCGATGTAGCATTGTCGAGACTTGAACGCATTC
>JACYFI010001621.1:0-17031 GCA_020975735.1 Ophiocordyceps xuefengensis | reverse complement strand
GAACATTTAAGTCGATGAACTGCAGCCCTTTAAGGTGCTTGGCTGCGATTAATCCATTGTTTATAGATCTAATCATTGGATTTTTACCTTTACCCGATGCATTTTACCTGACCATAAGATTTTCTACTCTTACTTGGTTATGATTGCTTTAGGCGTTCCCGGGCAATTTGATTGGTTTACTGCAGAACGTCATTTCTACAATAAAGGCTTCACTTACCTTAATCATTCTATGTCTGATAATTCAAGAATACTTTCTATGTCCGAATCTACATATCACTATAAAATCTCGAATTGAATCCCCAAATTGTACAAAAATTAAAAATTTACACAGTCTTGTCTGAGATTAAATTAGGTACCCTGCAAGATATTACTTAATTGCCTACTATTATAGGGTTTCGCAAAACCAAATTTACTTTCTTTTAGCGAAATTTTCTTATATGATATGAACAATAATATATACCCAAAGCTCTTGGTAAAAGCTAGAAGTCCTTCTCCTATATAATAAGGTATAACCTATTATAAGTATTATCCGTTTTACAAATAATAACACCTACTCTGCGCTTTTAATATGGAAATATTTATTTTATTAATCTTACCACTTTATAAAAGACCTTTACTAACTGCTTGGCTGTATACACTTAGTGTTTTAGCTGCTGCTGTTAAATTTCAAAAGACGTCTTTTTCTTAGTATCAGTATTAATAACATAGAACCTTCTTAACACACCTATAAGGCTTATAGCTGTATAGCTATCCTTGGCGTGTTTTTTCTGGAAAATTTTTATACCCTTTTCGCTTAGCGTTAGAAAATTTTATCTCCTATTTACTTGTGGATATATTCTTCCTGTTGCTGCAATAGATAATTTGATTTCTAACTTTCCTATTACGTATTACCCGTCCCTTCTTCTAAAAAAACTTTAAAGGTTCTTCTGTATCCGTTTTAGAGCCCCTTAGAAAAGAATTTGCCTTTTCTGTGTACGTTATAGTTTGTGTTTTACAAAAAGTCTAGGATAGTAATTGTTCCTCCTTTTTTAACTGTATCTTTATCGTATTATTATCTAATATCATAAAGAAAGTTTACTATATCCATATTATTAAAAGACGAGCCTTGCGCCCGTGAAGAGTGTTTTTTTACGAAAGTTAAATGCCTAACAAACTATCATATTAATAAAATCTTTAGTTAAAATTTATAGAGCTACCATTCCCTCCGGGGATTATAAAAATTTAATTATTTCATAATTATTATCCGGCAATAATAACCACCTTTATTTTCCTTATCCCGGAGGGATAGGGCGAAGCCCCCCCATCAATTGTAGTAATTTGAATTTTATCCAGAAACTCTTTTATTATGCAGATTACGGGTGTCAATACCTGTAGTATAAATTTCCTTTTTTTCATGATAAGCGTTGCGCCTTAAAATATTCGGTATACATTCTTTAAAAAACTAATGTACTCTTATGTTAAAGCCTATAATGGCAAATTCATAAAATGTGTAACACAAAAAGTTACCTTCTTGTATTGCTACATCTTATTCTACTTATCAGGTGTCAGGGGAGATTAAAAATAAGCAAATGTTAAAGCAGTTTTTTTATATTTTAATTATTGTTTATACTTCTCTATAAAACACTAGTACAAGATAAAGCAACCCTTTATTTGGCCGTCAATGTTCGCTATTTTATTATTCTGGTATCCGTTTTCGGAATAAAGAGGGTCCGTGACATACATTAAGGCCTATAATTATGGACTTTAGGTGGCCAGCGTAAGCTGCCATTTATAAATTATAAAGTCATACCGAAACATTTAGTCAGATGAACTTGCCACCTTTTGATAGTAGTGTTTGGTGCGGATCGGCCCATTTATACTTACGTTTATCAATCTAATTGTTTAACCTTACCAGATCTCATTTCCGTTGCCACAAATAATGCGTCAATATTATCTTTGTCTTGATTGCTTTTTAGGGTTTTCCCGTCAATTAGATGGTTGTACTTGCGAAAGTTGACTTTCTGCATAACTGGCTAGTTTTAAATGGCTTGACATCTTTGATCTTTACCAGCTACACATGAGGGTGTTGCTTTTCACTTAACCTACACCAGTTCTTCCGCAGATTTATGCTACAATACCCCGTTCGGGACTTTTATGTCCTGACTATGGTAAAAATTCACCGTGTTCGGGTCTAACTTTATGATCACTGTTTGTTATTTTAACGCCCTCGGTTTAACTAGGCATATGTCGCATCTCAACGTTAACTTGGTGACCCATTATGGGCCAAAAGGGTAAACGTCTTTTTATCGAACTGCTATAAAGACTACTAATTTTCGTTTTAGTTCCCTCATGGTACTTTTCACTAGTCGCTCAGTGAATATTATTTAGGCCTTTGAGGAAGTTACCCCCATTATTTAAACAGGTTTTTGTACCGTTCCTACTTTATGGCTACTCTACTGTATTCCACTCACGTTTTTAATTCAATAGAATCGTCTTTGATTTTGTTTTCTAGTTACTAAGATAATTTCAATTCACGTCGTTTAGAGATTGATTTTCTCTTTAGAGCTTATGTTTAACTTATAGCAAAGTTACCCCCAAATGTGTCATTGCCACAGTTTTTACTTGCGGATTTCAAAACACATAAGCAAAAAATCAGAGAGGGATAGCAGCTATCCCTTAATTTCGGTAGATATGACAAAATTTTGCATGGCTGGAGACCAGCAAGAGCAAAATTTCTAATTAATTTTTTGTAAATAACTAGTTTACAATTCCTTAAATAAACTTCAAAATAAAGAGTTTAGCATAAGAAATAAGGTTATTAACCAGGTTTCAAATCAAAGTCCCTTTACCAGAGCCGAGTTAAACAAGAATTGGAGGTTTTATTTGCCATGGGAATATAAATAATTTCCTTGAACATTGGCAAAATTCCCATAATAAGTTCTTTATTACCTTTACGATTACAAGTAGAACTTTATATGTTTTTGGTGTTTTAAAACTGTATTTCTACTGTTCTAAGTAAGTTGTTGATATTATTCGGTTACTGTGAAAGGAAAACAGGAAAACTTTCTTCCCAAGGAAGGTGCCTTTAACCACTAGCCATACCCTTGTGGATCTAGACATCGTATTTTAGTGTTAGGATATAACAATAAATACTATAAAATATAACTAAAACTTCAAAGCGTAAGATTAACAATTAATATGTAAATCAACTTCGGTCCCTTTAATTATTGTACAATTGTGAAATATAATAACCTGTCAAAACTAAAATATAATAATATCTTGCTTGCAGCTCAAAAATATCCTTCTAACTGATTTTTTACTCGAGTATACCCTACGAAGCGCAAAGGCACCCCTATCCGAAGTTAGGGTATGTGGACCTGAAGAATAAGCATAGGATAGCCGTTAAGAAACTATGAAAAGATTATCATGAATAAGTAATTATTCCAATTGTGGCAGCTGCATTGTGATAACTTCTGAGAGCTCGTACGGTTTCCCCTCTGGCCTTGCACCCCCCCGATTCTTTCGGAGATATGAGTGGGTGGCTGATCTCCTTCCGATACAGGGAAAATATTATGGGTGAGTGCTCTTACTCTTTCTGATACGGGTATATAGTGACAACAAAGTAAAAACTAATGTAACACTCCTTCTACTTTGCAGCAGTAATTGCAGGATAAATAAGCCACCAAGCACCTAAGCCTTTGTTATTTTTTTCGATAGTTTAACCAGCAGCCCTTTGACGGATTTCATTTACAACCTTGCCTTCACCGATCCTCTTCTGAACAAATTTCTTTTCCTAGATCCTATCCCTTTGCTTTGCACCCTTACAGGGGTGCTTCAAAATGGTGGCTAGCATACAAGGGGTATGCGTTAGCCAACCCCGTACTCTCTCGAGATAGGTGTCAGCAAAAATCTTTTAAATTAGGTTAAACAATCGGTAACAATGAGGTTATTAAGTGTATATAACTATCTCTGTCATTATTTAAACTCAAGGTACCTTGGTTTTGAACCAGATTTGAAGGTTGACGGCTTCGTATTTACCCCAATTTAATACATTACATTTTATGGCATTTTACTGTACAACAAGTCGGTACAGGGGATGCTAAGGGGGCTAGAATAAGCGTAGCTAGGTTAGAAAAGCCAACTGCCCTCATTAAACAGCCTTTACCAGAAATTCGGCATTCGAACGCATTGTGGTTTTAACAAATCTAATTAAAATCAATCACTACCACCTGTTAAACCACTCGGTCATTCTCTTTTATCGTACTTTAAAGGCCGTCCTTATAAAGCTTCTTATATATCCTGTTATATTAACTTATCCTGCTTTGGTGTGGGAGTCCCCTCCCTCTATATTTTTCTTTTTTACCCTACCTCAATCCCTAATCCCTTGCTTTGCAACCTTACTTCTAAGCTTGCGCCACAGCAAGAATAACCTACGAAGCTAGCTACCATAAGGGGTTATCGAATAGGCCCACGCCACTATAACCCCATATTCAATACTCTTAGGACAGAGGTTCCAGGATAGCTCTTATGCAGCGATCAAGATAGCAGGCTAGATTCCCTCAGCGATTCGAACGGTGATCGTTTCTTATCAGTAAAACACTTCACCCGATTAAGTAGGGAATCTTTATACTCATATAATTTAGACACTTGTGGAGCCCCTTACTATACACTATTGTTCACCCAGGTAAATCCCTTTACAGGTGATGTTTTACGATCGATCTTTAATTACTCTAGGTAGTGCAAAGCTAACACGCACCTATTATCTATAATTTTTGGTTTAAGATATGAAAAAAGCTCCCTAGAAGCAAGATCTATTTTTTTTTAATTGTTTTTGCTTATTAATTTTCAGGCTTTTCAGCGACAGTTTCTTCAAGAAGTATTAAAGGAGATAATTAGAAGCGTAGCAGCAAACAGGAGGTACCACCCCCACCCGTGCTGTAAGAAAAATAACGCTATTAGAATTCAAGAGGGTATAAAAAATTTCACAATAATAACAAGATGTCTATCTTGAACTTATATTAAGGAATGAGAAAATAAAGGTATTTGAACCCTTTAAACTTTGTTGTTCAAGACAAGACGTTTCTACCAAATTGACTAATTATCATACTTATTTTTAATAATTATTACGGTTAAGTTTCCTTTTATTTCATTTGTAGCTTCCTAAAAATAAGATAAGCGTGCTTCATTATAATAGCACAGGAGAACAGACAGCCAGTCTAAAATACGGGAAGCTACTTACTATTACTCACAACTCAGGCGTTATAAAGAAAAGATATTGTAGGTTATTGTTGGTTGGGTGAAAAATACATAACCTGCATGCCAATTGTGCTGTTGTATATCACGCGCTGGGTATCCCCTATTTTTTTCCTAAAAAACGTTGAAAAAAACGACGCAAGCTATTATTTAGTATTTAACAGGGCTATTCGTTGAAAGTGGTATCTGCAAAACCAGCCGCCCCCCATATTTTTGCAATCGCGCAGGACGAAAGAGGTTTAAATTATAAGATCCAGAAAAGAGCGGAGCACCTAGTGAAGCCATTCGTAGAATTTTATGTATTAGCTGACCTTGTTTAAATTAAAAGTGTTAGTTTAACATTTTTAAAATCTACATTACAGAGGTAAGCTTTAGTATACATAAATGAAAGATAAATTTGTATAACCTAAAGATAAGTTAAACTTGTTTAAAACCTAGAACCAAAACCTTTTATCCTTTGTCATGGACTGCTGTCTGAAATATTAGATATTATAACTTTGTTACACGGCTAACGCGAGCTTCAAACTAGAGTATCTATCCTTAAAGGCAGAGACAGGAAAAGAGAATGATTAATGTTATGAGGCTCTGCTGCTAAAAAAATAACTTTATATAAATATTTATGCTTATCTGGTCATCTGGTTTTATCGTAATCATTATGGCACCTATCCATCGCTAATAATAAGATCTAGTACTAGCAAATAAGCAATCATATTTGTAAGAAGTATAATAATATAGTTTCCTAACTGTGACATGTGACTTGGTCGTATATTACCATCTCCAATATTCTAGTTAACAAAAAACATACATTTAGCTGTATTTGGTCTAAGATTTTATTTATATGGTAGGGTAACACTAATTCTTCGTTAAGCCTATAATATCCTATATTACCTTTATTGATATAGTAACTAAATATAGATTGTTTGATTTTTTATATATAACTATTAATTTGCTGACATATAGTAAGGCAGATATTGGCTGTAATTGCATAATTTAATAAAATATGTTACAAATAATGCTAAAGGGTTACATTTTCAATTTATTGCCTTTGTTAAATATACTTTGTTCTATTATGAATTAACATAAGAATAAATAAAAATATTACGATACGGCCCCCCTAATAACAATTAAATAAAGAAACCCTATAAAGGTTAATCCCTAAGAATATTAAATCAAAGACCAAGTAGATAGCAACTATTCCCTTATTAAAGGACAATAAAGAATGCTCAAGGATTTTTTATTTAAATTTATAACATATACCGAAAAAAATCGCATTATAACTTAAACATCTAGATATTTCTACTGTAATAACCATATAGAAAATTACATCGTTCAGGGTCGCAAAGCTATTCAAAACCATTTGGATACTGGGCTTTATTTTTTTGTTTTTAAAACTAAAAATAGGACCTAAATATATGTACTGGGCTACTTTTTCTATCTTTTTTTGGGGTGGCATAGTATACCTCTATAAGCTCATCCTTAAATCCCTTGCTTTTCATCCTTTACTTCCTACGACTTCGCCACAGCTAAGCAATAAACTAATCGAAGCTATGCCTATAATAGGAGTAATCGAATAGCCACACCACTATCAAACCATATTTCATAATCCTTAGGAACAGCTCAGGATAGGGTTTCGAACCCTTTCTTGGTTCTCCTGCTGGTTGCTAGTGAGAACATACATGCAACCCCCCTCTATCGAGATTGGAAAAAATTCCATACCAAATCCTGCCACCCTTGGAATAGGAAAAAAGAAGTGTACACCCTTTAAGTGTACTGGTCCTTGTTCTTGGCGGGTTCGTATTTTTTGTAAAAATTTTTTACTACGCTAGGTAGCTTCATGATAAAAATAAAATGAAAAAAAAAGGAGTAGGCTTCGCCTACTTCAAGTGTACACATTATGTAAGGGGAAAAATTCTCAACAAGGCATCTTATTCCATAATCCCCTTACAGGGGCTCCTGCGCCAGATAGGGCTTTTATTATCATAAACGCGGCTTAGTCAGGACTTGAAACTGACATACTCCAGATCGGAAAACTGTAGGGTCCTATCATTACCTTATAGCCGTTTAAAATTATTTATGTTGTAATTTGTTTCGAATTTTTATGCTAGTAGGGCGAAGCTTCTTCCTATTCGGTAGTCAACGCTAAGGATCTCAGCGAGCTCATATTTGAAACCATTTCTAAAATAAATTATAAAAGAGCAAAAATGTTTAAAGTTACTAAGTGAGAGAGTGTCGTTAAACTAACAAAGCTAGTCTTATTTATTATGTTCAATTAGATTAGATTTTTGGCTTCCTATTCCTGAACCCGAAGGGATTATAGATAAAAGGGGATATTGTCAGAAGTAAGAAGCCACCACTTAGAGGCTCCACCTCAATAGCCTAATATAAGATATTTTTAGGTTTGCCTAATATTATAGCTTGCGTACCCACCCACCTAAAGACAAGCTACTTTTTACTAGCCCCCCCTTTACTTCTAAGCTTGCGCGCAAGCGATAAAGGTAAGATCATGGATACGCATTTATGCATGTTTTCACCTAACCAACCAAACAAACCATAAAAATTAAATTTTGACCTCTTTAAACATAGTAAATATCTTAAATTTATTTTATTACTATAGATTCCTATTGTTAATAATATTGAGTAGGTTTTTTCGAATCGTGTTATGTGCTAAGCGATAACCAAATGAGCCTCCTTGGTATTAGCAGAGGTTTCTTAAGAAATAATTTTAATATGAACATAATTATGGATTCAATATATGAGTCGTCAAGGGAAAGTCTCCACATCATAATCCCCGATCATAATCTGTTCGGAATTATCATTTATTATAAACGTTTTATCACATTTCCAGTTTTGTTGTATCTTCTATCTTCGGAGCTTTATTGTCGATAAATCAACATCAAATCACAATACCACTTTACTATCCCTCTCTTTTACTCCGTTTATATCTCACGCGGCGATGATTATCAAATTGTTGAGGCGCAAAGCTATCCTAGGATTCTAATTCTGAGGATTCAGATGATACTATGAATTTTGTTCCAAGCCTTTCATCTTCGGATGGTGTGTGTACCAGTTAGGGATTACTAGGATCAAGTAGATGATTCTAATAAAGGTGTTCTGGAAAGGAGAATGGCAGGGATGCACTTCTGTGATTTATTTGCTACTTACATCCCCCTCTAAAGTTTGAGCTCACCCAGTCTGTTCATCATCATTCCGTGGGAGATGAAAACCAGTAAACGGGGGTTATCCGGTCGCTGTGGGTAAGATTTCTACTCACTAGGGTGGAGTACCGATCGACAGTCAAACCGACTATATAATTCACTCTGCGAATTCTCCGGACGTTAATCACGAACTAGCGATCACTATCTGACGATAAGCAGAAATCCAGATATACTTGGTAATTTCCCAATTAGGTAGTAGATTCCAGGGGGGTCGGATCATTAGGCTTTCCTTCTTCTGGCAAAGTATTTAGAATATTGATCCATTGGGTGTTGTCTCGCTCAGGCATAGTATTAGATGCGGTTCCATTTAATTCCTTTTGTGGCGGCCGGAGTCCCCCACGATTAAGTAAGTATTTGAGTAATCTGTAACCATCGGCGTTCTAGACAGTAAAAAATGGATGCAGTAGTACTAACAATCTCTATATATTGTTATTTATCCGATTTCAATCATTTTTAGTATTTTTTTTTGCATTTTAATTTTGTATATCGTTAATTTTAATGTTAGGAACCCTTCAGTAAATTTAATGAGAATATAAAAACAGGTCTACCAGATCAACAAAGTCTTTCAGTAGACGAAATACTGATAATAACCTAATGATGCTGATTCTGTTAAAGAGTAGGCTATATTTCTTCATAAAGGCCTACAGCTAGAAGATTTGACTATATAACTGGTGAGAACCATGACTCCTGTTCCGAAGGAGAACAAGTACCAAATTACACCATCACGTTACAGTAAAAATATGAAACCCATATTTCTATTGGCTTGAACAAAAAGTGTTACATTTATGTTTTATCAAACATTTCAAATAAATTTCATATTGCTCCAGACTATTCTTATGTTGCATCACATTTTGCTATTTTACCATCAAAAAGTTTTAAATTATATAAATATAAAGACACTTAATAGCATTAGTTGCCGGGTACATCAACAAACCTTTTATCTAGATATGAGTCGTTGACCTACTTATTACTAATCAACGTAACTATAAATAATGATGTAGCCTACATATAATCTTTTAATATTAATTAAAAGAGCCTAGCCTGAGTGGTACAACACACATAAATATATTAATTTTGTTCAATATGTAATAAAATTTATAAGAGTTCCACTGTACTCTACTGAGTTAAAATACCTAAACAAATAGATAATATCTAATTAGTTAAATATCCTTTTAATAAAGCCTACATTTTTACTTTTTTTTTTTATCTTTATAGAAAGTAAGGTATAATAGGCTAAATTAATTCTCTACTTTCATTCAATACCTGACTTAAAAGAAGCTTTATCTTTTCTAAACTTCGGTTGTTCAATCTGAGTCCTTTAACAGCTTTAATCTCTGATAAGCCTTTGATAAAAATCTAAAATAAACCCTTCTAACTTTATACCCTGTAAAGGATATTTTTGAAATCGAATCGAATAATTTTTTCTTTTAAACGAAGTAAAATTTAATACACATAAATTACTTCATCTGGTCTATTAAAGCTTTCCACTCCATCTTCCACACCCTTAAATTAACCCATAAATTTTGGTTAATAAAACTTCTCTCACGAGTTGTTGAGGTAATAGAGTAAAACCTAATTAACATATAACCAGTATTATTAGTTCTTTATTAATTAATGATCTTACCTTAAAATAACCCTCTCCCATCCACCAACTCAAGCAAATCAGTTTTAGATCCTTAATATATGGTTCAATCCACTAAGCGGTGTACACATTAAAATTAGGAAAATGAATGTTTTAATTTTATCAGACAGCATGTTCTTGTCTGACCCCTTAAATATGTTATAAAGCTCATCATCCCTTCATTTACAGAGCGGGCTTACCGTGTAGAAAGTAAAATTTTAATAAGCTTGTTTAACATAAGAGATTAATCTGCTCATATTTGATCAATAAAGGTATTTTATCAAAAGAGGTATAAAATATTTTTAGCCAATCTGCGGGGATGGACACTATCGCTTGCTTTTTTATTACATACTCATTAATTGTTACCCTATTCCAAAAAAAAGTTATGAATTTTTTCTTATCAATAAGATAGCTCTATTATGTAACTTCTATTTTTAAATTCAGTGTTACATTATAGCATAGAACGTGGTAGACCTACTCTTTGAGACTTAAAGTAATCTAAAACTCCATTACCATCTTGAAACCTGTTTCCAAGTATAGGAGGTAGATTGAATCTTTTTGATTTCGTACTATAAATCCTTTTAACGTTTCTGCCCGCACCTAAATATTGTAACATCTTATGGGATTTTTCAGGTTACAGGCAGGTTTTTATGAATATTCAATACTTTAAATGTTTTATAACTAACTTTAAATGAGTATAATAAACAATATATCTATAACACTTAACACAAAACAAGTTAAAACTCCATTAGAAAGCAAGTGAAATACTAAGGCCTAATTACTACTGTAACAAAGTACCATCTAAAGCTCCCTTTTTCTACCCCTTTATTGAAGAGTGGTGGGCGAACGTTAATTTTGGTCTCACTAAGATTAATAATATTACTGTTATTTAACAAAAGTAATTCAACAGGATTAATGGTTCTATACGCCATGGAGGTATTGAGCTCCTAATTCTCTGTTTGGTGTTAAAGGCCCACCTTACTCCTTTATTAAGTTTTAAATTTTAGAAAACTTTATAATAATACTATATTTATTTCTATTCAGTTCTAACCCTTTATCTTTTAATTCTCTAATTCCTTCTACTTGAAGTTAGACACATGGGGTTTTTTTTTCCATAATAAAAAGCCGCTTGTTTAAAATCTTCGTATTTTTTAATTTTATAAACCATGTAAACTTAAATTTTTCAATGATGGGATAATTTATTACGAAACTGTAAATTTTTTTCAACCTATAGAATTCCCACACAATCTAATTTAGAATTTATTATTTCTACCACACTTAATGTAGGATATTAAACTTCTTAAAAGGTTCTTTATCTATACAGTTCTTGGGGTTAAAAAATAAAATCTTAATCATAATGTTTCTCCTAATTTTTATCCAGGGGAGATTCTTTTATGCTAATTAAAAAACACACCTATCCGCGTCTTCGTAAACCAAGCCAATCAAGTTTAAATCCAGTTAAATTTACTTTTTGGGCGGAGCACTACTGGTTTTAAAAGCTGGGCTTAGGCAAAAAATCTAAGCTTAACGCAATTCGTAAATTCCACTATTTAATGTAGCTTTTAAATTAGATATAATTTTATTTAAACCTTCTAATGTACCATGGTTGACCTTGTGTTTTCATCTAAATTTAAATACTTCTGTAAAAAGTAAAAAGTCGGATTGCTTTACCGAAGTTAATTAGGGATAGTTGGCAAAAATGAATTAATTATTAAATGAAATCTTCTAAACCAGATACTCTAAATTGAACAGATCCGCGCCTAATTTTGTATGTACCCTACGACCAAAAAACAATGGAAATTGTCTAATTAGGCTATATCCTTTATCTGAGACCTATCTTGAAAATATAAGCTTTTCTCTATACCCTCCTAGATTTTTAGGAATCTGAGTAAACACTAGAAAAAGCATCCCATTCCCATCAGGTAAACCCCAGTCATTATAATTAAGGGTTTAATTCAGTGAAGTTGAATTTTTGAAATAATGTAGTTATACTCCAGAAATATAAATTTTATAGTATTCTTTTAAACGAATAGACAAAATTTTTTATCTTACATTTTCTGTGCCGGAGTCCCCTCGGTAATAATATAGTATTCCACTCTATAGAATTTTTAAAAACCCCAAAGTTTCCTCGGCCTTGAAGGAGCCACACCTACAATACTAGACTAAATTGAGGAAACCGTCTGGCTCGTTGGCCTCTTTTTACAGATGTATACCTAATCTGAATTTAGATCCGCGATGGCCCAATTACTTGGACTAGGCCAAACAATACTTTAATGATTATTTACTGATACTCTCAATCATTAAATGAGACCACTAAATCTTTGCGATACTAGCTTAGTTATTAAAGCTTTAGGGTTCCCGAGTTTGTACCTATCCACAGTGCTTTTTAGCAAATAAGCTCAGAAAATTACGCAAAAGGAAAGAATAAACTTCAGATCTATAGCAATAATTATCACACCTAATTTTAACTCCGCTTTTTTTTACGAGGGAGAGTTGTTGGTTACCTAAATAACGTCATTAAAAAAGAATACAACACGAATACTACGAAAACTAGGTGTTATTTAGCTACATAGTACGGTACCAGTCCAAACAAAAAAAAACTTATTTGCTCGCAAAGTCCGCAGCCGCTCTGATTTATTGGTGAAAAATACAAAAATTATAATTTTATTGTTTTAATATAATAATAATTTTTTGAGGTGGTCTCAATTTACTCTGTACGACCTTTTGATAGATTGATTTGATAGGAACATACTTTCAAGGTTAATCTTCTTCATGGGTTAGACGTTTGACTAAATATTTTAAATACTTTTATATAAACATGAAAAATTAAGATGGGTTTATAAGTCATTGAATAGGAAATTTAGTTAAAGGAGTATAATGTAGTGATTTCCTTTCAGATGGGGATAGAAATACAACTTTTTTGGCTGGCCCTTGAAAATGGTAAATTTCCTACCTTGATATTCAATTTAACTTGAAAAAATCTAGCCAACTGTTCGGTCATGATAATTAGACTCTTAATATTCTATCTTAATTTTGGCTGTTCGGGTTGGGTTAGTGAAACAACATGCAACCCTTAGCTAAGCCAAGGTTAGGAATAATTAATGTAATAGAAAATACACATTGTATTCTTCCTCGAGAAACATCTCTTGAGCGCAGAAATTTGATGAAAAATGGCTCCTTCAGTGACACGAGAAATCCCGCTAATGTCGTGCATGTAGAGAGTCTAAACTAATTGTACTAATGGAAGGCGTAATGTTTTTTAATATACAGGGCCTTTAAGGCCTCGCCATTTACTTAAGTATTTATCTTAAAGTTTAATGTAATGCTATAATCTTTCGAGGTATACAAAAATTTCACCTATTGTGAAGATAATAATATTTATACTCCGGTTCTTGATAATTATACTTATATCTAAACTCCCATCTCTTTTTCTTGATATATATACCTGAACATTAAACACTTGTTGGAATTTCTTTCATACATGGGTTTCACATTTAGAAGGCATAGCTCGCTTATCCACAAAAAAACTGTTTTTAGTGATCACGTTAGTATAATGATCCGAATCACCTTCTATTAAGCCGCAAAAGTAATAAACCCCTAACTGTGTTTTAGCAGTCAAATTTTATCTTTTCTTACGGGTATAATTTAAAGAATCTTTAATTTAGGGGACTTTTTTAGGATATTAAAATAATGAAATAATAACTGCCTATCATTTCATATGGGTTACCTAAGTATGTTACGGAATAAATAATTTATAATAATTGTTGGGACCTATATTTTAATATTAATAGTTTAGATAACGTATTAAAGCTTTTAACCCCATAGTCTCTGAAGGACCCTGAGAAATATTATCGTAGTCTCATGTTTCCTTGCTGATACTCCCTTAAAGGGTTTTCCGATATTGTTAAATTAAACCAAGGCACGAATGAATTATACCTTCTGAATTATATCCTAATCGTAATGGTCATAGGATGCGAATTCTGTACCTAAAGGCTATATTAAAAATGCATAAACATTATTTAAAAAAAGATCATCAGGAAATTGCAGCATTTATTGTAAGCAATGTTAAATAAAGATATGTTAGGTAAGAAGGGCCAGGGGAGTGGAAACAAAAATGGGAAAAAGGCATTGATCTTGAAAATTTAACTTCCCGGACCAAATTATTGTACTATAAAATTTAATAAAAATACAACAGTTTTTGAGTCCATGAATCCTCTTCTTTGTTTCGAAAAGCCTCTAGTGGAATCGAACATTTATAAAACTATTTAACAGTTAACGCTGCTTTCCCGTTAAGCTCTAAAAGCTTGTATTTGACTCACATTAAATATATCTAAACGTTTACCTTTTGACGCTTGGATAAAGGGATAAAAAATACCAGAAGCAGTGCTGTTTGCCTTTATGCTTTAATTTTCTATTGCTTGAAGGCTTACTATAACAAATTATTTTATATCTTTACTCTGCAAAGCTCCTTCCGTAAGCAATCACCACCCTGAAAAGGATATGGCCACGCTGTTCAGTCACAAAAAGAGTTATAAGCGAGCAGCAAGAGTTTGATAATGTAAAGCTCCACTATTGTTTAATTTTAAGTATAAATTAGGGGGTGCTCACAGGTCGCTAAAAATCAAGGAAGGACTAATCCAGCTTATCTTCACTAAAAACCAAATAGATAAGCTTGGCGCTATTTTACAATTCAAATGGTGCAAGCTCCTTTAAACCTTCAGTTACAAGTATATAAGGGTTACAAAAAAATACAACAGTAGTGTATCGATCTAGTATGCAGACTTTTTATATGTTATGAAGAAGCAGGGCTTGCTTAGCCTATGCTAGCAAGAAAAGTACAGACAAGGCAAAACCTAAACTACAAGTTTGTTGACTTGTTGGATTTTTAACCCTGAAGTTGTTAAAGTATCCATAAATTTTGGGCTTTTTGGGGCTGTTGGTGGTTGTAACATACCATCATATGATGCACTTCCTCTAAATGCATGCCTGCTAATATTTTTATCTTTTGTTTTTTAGAAGGCCATTAATTCGCCCTAGCTTGTGGCTCTCCAGAGCACTATAAGAAAAATATATAAACTAAGGAAGCCTTTAGCCAATTAAAAAGCATCTTAGAAATCCTGATTTAATTTTATAATTATCATTCTAGTCTTGAAGCGCGGAAAAACAGGTGCTCGACACCTAAATCTAAAGGAAGATACACATTTTAGCAAAATGGTTTCACCTTAACCTATAGCACTTTTCCTGTTAAAAATTAGCGCTTGCTCGAAGGCGGTAAAAACGGCAAGCCCAGTACGCTCTAATTATTATAAAGCTTATTTGGAGCCTGCCCTCATTATGAACCAAAAGGTTTATGTGATATGCCGGCCGGGCATAAAAAAAATTATATCTAAGCTTGCAATCTTATAAGGCCCAATTTGTTTAATTACTTGAGCTATAAACAATTCTCAAAACCTATATTGACAAAGTTTCATTCTCTATTTACTGTTGTGTTTTGATTCTTTTTCCCTTATTCCCCCCCCCCCAAACAGCCCCAGCTTCGCAGAATCTTGAATGAAGGAATCCTTATCCTTTTACGCTGTCCCAAAAAGGCTTAAAAGTTACAGGCTGTCGCCAGCACCTAATAGCTATTTTGTTTAATTTATATATTGGAAAATAGCGTGCTTCGATCGCAGGCCCTCAGTTGCTTGAGATTTTTAGACGTTGGACCCTTACCATAAAAGCTATAATTTAGTTACTTAAAACAGAATCACAGAGTGGGTAGTCTCATCTAAAGGGTAAACTTTAGGAAAACTTGTATTGTGGAACTTTAAGAATTATCTCGAGCCAAAGAAATATCCTCTCATATTATTATTATTATTTCCAAATTAGATCGGGAGTTCAACCGAATATTCTTTATCTGACAGGGACAACCTCTTTAACCCAAAATTTACAGCTTACTAATCTAGTAATGCAATTAATTCACCAAGTGTAGGGAGACAAGAGATTCCGACCCTCTTAAAAAGTCGTTAGCTATCGAGTTTAACAGGGCGCAGCCCTTCTTACCCGAATAAGGACCCTCCTTTATAAGAGAAAAATTATTAATCATAGTTTTATGTAATTAACCCTGTGCAACTCCCACTAACGACCGTATTTCACGTTGAAACCTAATTAGAACCCGCGCATACGAAGATTCCTCAATAATGAGAAGCTTTGTGCCGTTCATAAATACCAATATCTTAACAAAACGCAGATGTTTTTTTTTACAATACTAAGAAAGCAAAACTTATTGGCATAAGCCTCTTTCAGCATTGACGAGTGTTAGTCCACCGGGGTCATTCACCGTGACCCATGGTGATTTACCGATTACTAAGTAATTACTTTAATCCAATGTTTAGTCGGCATTCAGACTAAAATTCCCTTAAAATTTATTTATCCTATTTTTTTTCTGTAGATTTAGCTTAAAATTCACACTTTTTTGCATCACTTTTTGTCCCATGGCTCTTATCAAATTTTTATAATGATATATAATAAATTATTTAATTCAGCACTACCTTATAATTCTCCTTACGTCATGTGCCAGCTTTTATCAATTTAAGTTCTTCTAGTAACCCCTGAACGAAAGATAACATTGACCCTTTAACTTAAACTTATTTCGGCTGTTTATCATCAATCTAAGTATATCTTGTAAATTATTATACCTAACTTAACTTATGATTATTTAAAAATGTTATCATTATATCTGAACAATATTAGAGAAATTTTCTTACAAATACACCAATATTAGTCCACCTTCACTAAAATTACCACACCCGAAATAGGGCAGTATACACTCCAATTTAAAAGGCTTCATACCCTATTAATTTTGAGTTAAATTGGTATATTATTTGTACTCCAAAATCTATTTCGACGCGGAGATTTGGCAATTTTACCATAAAACAACCTTCGCCGATTTAAACCAGCAATTCATTTGTTTGAGTCTGGTGA
>JACYFI010001585.1:0-10623 GCA_020975735.1 Ophiocordyceps xuefengensis | reverse complement strand
TCAGAATACTACCTGCCGCCGACATAACACGGAAAACTTCGTAAGGACTTGCCTTCCTAAAAGCTTGCAAGTATAAATTGCCCAAACTATCCCATTTTAACAGGTATAAAAATTTATCCTGTCTTTCTTCAACGTAGGCGTCGGACATATCTCTAAACCATAAACACACGGGTGGCTTAAGCAAGCTACCCCCCACTTACACCAATTCACCCATTTAGTTGATGAACATTGAATACCTAACTACAGCCTTGGCATCGGAAATGCCTAATTCCCTTGTTCGTGCATCTATTTTGTGAATTTTTACTTTCCTGAGTCCATTACGATGGCGCATTGGTATTTAGTTTACCTTGATTACACTTTAGTTAAAAGCCATTTTTAAGGGGTGCGGCAATTTTGATGAAGATGTTTAAGCAAAAGGTTCACTTCTGCAAGGCCGGAGTAAATTATCTTTAACACCCCTTGTACTAAAACTTGTTTTTTTATGTTCTTGCCGAAAAAATCTAATCCTTTAGACTCTTTCTTTATATGGTTATAAAAGCGGTGCCCCTTAAATATTTTTACTAATGTTTTAGTAACTTATTTATTAGCTGTTAGGTGCTTCTATATAAGCAATAAATAAGGGTTTTATTATTAGTTAGTCAATATTAATTTATAATTAACTTTTTTTTATATACATTATAAAAACTTGTCGGTGCTTCGGCCGGGCCATTTATTAAATAATGTTTTTTCTCTTCTTTGCGGCGAGGCGCAGCTAACGTTTGGTTTAAATCCATGTGCTAAATATATAATACTAATTTTGCCTACCTTTCATATAGCCTAGCTCAATACCAAGTTCATTAATTAGATCAGTAAATCAATTTACATGTTGCAACAGTTGGGTATTTGTATCTACTTAGTAAAATTGGATCTGTAAAGTAACTAAGAGTTGAAGCATGTATAAATTCATACTCTACCAACTTGAAATATTTTCTTTACTAATATGTTGTCCTTTAATTTTTCTCATTTTCTAAGGTCTAATTCAAATACACTAAATATAATAAATTTACCCCTTAAACCTCCTTTAATTCATTATCTTAGGTGATAAGTGTATAATCGTTCTGTTTTCTTTTAAGAATTATAGCTATCTGTACCTTTAGTATTGTATTATATTTGTTTTCAACAATAATCACCCGATACATCTTTATATTTTCATATATTCATAACCTATTTAGCTATAGATACGCTCTAGATTCTAACCCCTAGCTCGCTTAATAGTTTTCTAAAGTAGCATAAGAGTTTTTATCTTGATAGTTTACAACAAATAGTCAAATTTTATAGGAAGTCCCGCAAGCTCTATGTATTAAATAAAGCCTTAAGTTTCCTAGCTCACCTAGTGATTAGATAACTCATTAATACTGCTGGATTGTCATACAACTTGTACTGAGTTTTGATCCCGTTAAACATATTTCGCGAGTTATAATATTAATCTACCTTTTAAGGCACGTATTCAAAAAATGATGATTTAGTTGTCTAAGTTTTAAGATTTACATAATAATAACCATAAGTTTTGTAAAGATCATTTAAAGTACTTTAAATATAGTATTGAATAAGGTAAGTATTTTTGTGCAAGCGTAAGAAGCTTATTCTTTCTTTTTCTGCATACTTTAAGATTGATATTTCCTAACACAAGGGAAAATTCCAGGAATTGCTATCCAAACGGGATAGTTGCTGTAACTTTTTTGTTGTAAAAAAAATTCTAACCGCTAAGGAAATCTATGATGTCAAATTAAGCATTATAAGATACCTTTTCAAAATCTCGAGGTTCTGACCCTAAGGGGCCAGGGAAAAATCTATTAGCTCACCTTTTCTGTGGCCTCTGATCAGCGACACGAAAAAATTATTAATGGATTATTTTTTTAAGTAAATACATTATATATAGTACCATTTTTAACTCCCCCCACTTTTAAAACCCTAAAATATGTATTAGAGCAGTCTTTAAAAAAAAAAATCTTTCACCATACATTTTAGTCATTTACTGTTAAAAGATAAGCTTGCGCGTCAACGAAGGGGGGCTTTTTATATAAAGCTTAAATAGCTTATTCTAACTAAGAGCTATGAATAAAATATTAAGAACAAGTCTATTAATTTTATGCATAAGCATTAGGGACCTAATTTCTTTTGCATACTTAGCCATAGTTGTTCTTTTCAGCGTACCAGTTACCATATGCTAGCTACCAGTAAAGCTGGGGTCAACATTAACACTAAATTTATCAATAATTGGAAATTAATAGGGTTGTAGGTAAATTGTATTTTGTGTGGGGTTTGTGAGCAAGTTAATTTTTTATTTAAAGTTTATATTTACTCCGCTAATGTAAAAATAAAACAATAGGAGGACAGACGCTTTCTGTTTGGAAGGGGCTCCAGAAACAAAAAAATAAAAGCTTCTTGCTTTTCTATTGCATTACATAGTAGCCGAACTAACAAACATTAAAAAAAGTACCATGTTGGTACTATAATTTAGACTTAGGTTGCGACATAATTAACTTTAGATAATTTGCAGGGGCGGTTTTGGCAACTCTCTGTGGTGAAAAGGGATGCTGACCTAGCCCGCAAGAAATAGCCAACAATATTAAAAATTAAAATAGAACTATTTCTTATTAGTTGGGGCAGGCCTTTGTTCGCAATTTTAAATAACTCAGAGGATACGCCAAGCTAGCGCCTATAGCAAAGCAGTATTCCCTAGCTTTGCTACCTGCACAAGGGCGTCAGCTCCATTCAGAATCGAATAAGACCGTAATATTAAAAAAGTATATACTCTGCCTTAGGCTTAATGAGGACTAAAATTCCTTTTATCTAAACAGAGCAAATTATGTCTAAACCTGCTATTCCTTTGCTGGGCGTATTATAAATTCAACTTTAAGTAAAGCTTGCTAACTTCAGCTGGTATTTTTGTTCATAGAACAGGACGGATATACAGCTAAAGTTATATATTTTATACCTTGTAAAAGGTAAACTGAACAAAAACAGCTGAGAGTTTAGGGTGGGGCTTGTTAATCCTCATCTAAAAAACAACTGTAAACATCTGTTCAAGTTAGTTGTAGGGTTATATCTTGGTATAGAAACCCTGAGTGTTAACATGGAAAATTCTACAGGCTCCTTTAGCCTCTAACTTATTTTTCTAGAAAGACAATGATAAGAAAATATCATAGCACGGCCATTGACTTATATAGTATCCTACAACTACTAAAATTAGCATTCATCCTGAAAATGGCATCGAGGATAAGTCTCCTATCTCTTCTAGGCATACCTTTGTAGCACTTTATATCTTTTTCTAAAATAACCGAATCTGATGCATGTTTTCCTGCGGAGATATGAAAAGGGGTAGGTAACCCCTTTTCTGTTTTTTTACAATTAGACTAAAAGCTATTGGATTCTTTTATATAGTTTAATGTATCTATAATATTTTTTAATGGTTTGCATAGCATCTAACACTGAAATCTTGAACAATAGATTAACTACACGCTTTAGCATTCTTAAATAACTGCGCCTAATCAAACCTATTGTAACACAATAAACCCTTTTTCTTTAATTTGTTACAGTTTATTCCGATTAGTTTTACTGACACTAGGAATATTTCAAATCCTTTTCCCTCATATTGATTTTCATATGCGCAATTAAATTCCTTAGTTTTTCTTTTAATTTTAAACACTGGGCTTAAATGGCTAGTTCTTTAGATTTATCTCTCTAAAATTAGCGGGACCTTTGGCCGAAAAATTTTTTTATTTCTTGCTACGCCGCCAGCTTATTCAAGCAATAAAACTCAGAAAATAAAGTAGCTAAGCATAAGATTCTTAGTTATTTACAGAAAAGGTTTACTTTTAGGAATTTGCAACATAGGTCTTTTAGACTCTTTTGAGTCTTTAAAATCCCATCTAGATCCTGCGGCACGAGGTTGAAAATTATAACAGGTTATTATAAATAAATTATAGGCTGTTATTTTAGCAGATAAATATCTTGCTTTTATAGGTACTCGATTAACCATAACCCATATAAAAATAATGAGCTTGCAGAGATCCTAAAAGGGAAAATGATTGGCTTGTGCCTCCCATAACTTCCAAATAGGATTAGATATATACGTCTTATGGTCTAAACACAAAAGGAAAAAGTATTAAGTGGTAATTAGCTAGAATCAATAGCGGTTTAATAAATAATTAGCTTAACGGCCATTAAATTTATCTACAGATATAAATACCCACCGTTATTTTTATATGCGAGGCCTTCGCTCAAAATAGTTTCTCTAAAAAGATTTGCTAAATGAAGATGGTTTCAAAATTAACTACCGGTCCAAAATTTTTGGTACTGAACATAAATTGGTGTTTTAAGTTTACATGTTAATTAAATTTTTAATATTTACTGTTTTTTTTGCCAATATTTATCTCCGCTATGCCTTACAAGCGCATAGAAAAAATAAAAGCTCACAAAAACAATCCGTCACCATTAATGTGAACTTATGTCCGCGAGTACAATCAGCTATTTAAGTTTTGTGAGTAAATGGTGTGCAAAGGCCAGGAATATTTGTTACAATTTTTTTTCGTGCGCAGCTATCCCTTCGTCATGAGCACTCAACTAAACTTTCCAATTATTATTATATTGATTCTAATAAAGCTAAATGATATGGGTGACTAAACCGTAACAAGATGATTGACATATCACATATGTTTATTTAGGACTATTATCTTTAACTTGTAGTTACCAACATCTATAAGTCCTGAGGTATCCTACTTAAAAATATAGTTTGTGCCCATATTTATGTAGGTTGACTGCACATTGTCTATTTTATACTGCTTAGTTAGAATGGGAGTTTTCTAGCATAGTAGTGGTTGTTAACAATATCATATCACTATGAAAAGAGAGGCCTACTTGGTAGACCTAAAAAGGTGTTGAGGGCGCAAAAATGTAACCTTAACACTATAAAATAAAAAGTCAAATTTGTGTTTACTGCTTAAGAAATAAAGATTCATAATTTAGACCTAAATTTATAGTATTTCAGAAAAATATAACTCTGCAAACATTTGCAAATACGGCTCCCAAGTACCTTAAAACGTAGTGGGAATGTAAAAGTTATTTAATGTACCGCCTAAATTATATAGTACACAAAATTATCTTTTTGAGTGGCGCTATCCCATGCTGTAGGTCACACAATATACAAAGCCCCTAAAGGGTGCTCAAAGAGGATATGGCCCTGGCAGGCTTTTCTATAATTTCTCTACAAAGTTTTCTGTATTCCTCCCCTGGGGTATGTCTTCTAAAGTAAGAAGGGAAGTTAACCCAACTCCGGTAAAATGTATCTTAGTTTTAAAATACTTTTTTTTGCTTACTTCTACGTATTTTGGAATTTAGATTATTAATTTCCCGGGTTTTAATATATAAATTGTGTTTTCTCTAATCATTTATATCTATTTCTTATTCATAGCATTCGTATGGTATTGTTACACCCTACCAACGCCAAATTCAGTATTTTATTAACCTTTGATTTTATATTAACTATTAGATTTACATAAAAGTTATTAATTTAGATTAACTCTAGCACAAAAGACCAATACTCAACATCTCTCATTTGATATGAAATTTATAAGGTTATATTGTATGAACCTTTATAGAGAAAATATAGGTAAAGGGTATCAGCTTACTGAAGAATAAATATAACAACACTTATCTTTATAAAGCCCAGGATATATAGGACTTTCAGGTAACCACTTTACAGGGTTCCGCAAGTACGCCTTTTTTCAACTTATCTTTAATCTCTCCGTCAAAACTTCTTAAAAATAGTAGCCTGGCGAAGCTTAGAGATACCCACGGTATCCATGACCTAACTTTGTCTCGACTTAGTTTATTCAAACCTTTTGAACCCCCAGATACGGCCGCCGTGTACACCTACCGACCTTCTAATTAGATTTTAAACCATCAAAACTTTTAACATTATTGGCAGGACACTTATAGGGTGTAAGCTCTTATAAAAAAATAATATTTTTTTTGCTGGCATAGACCGAAAGTAGTCCCCTTATTTTTCTATCCACGCGTTTCCCTACCAACCTCAGGATAACGGAATACTTACTTAATTTTTTTAGAGCTTAAAGGCTTGTTTTTTTAAGTTATCTTTTATTGAATTTAG
The DNA here is from genome assembly GCA_020975735.1 of Ophiocordyceps xuefengensis. Lineage (NCBI taxonomy): Eukaryota > Fungi > Ascomycota > Sordariomycetes > Hypocreales > Ophiocordycipitaceae > Ophiocordyceps > Ophiocordyceps xuefengensis. The sequence goes on along the minus strand of JACYFI010001585.1, from coordinate 4,472 downwards.
ATTGAAAATAGACTTTTTTGATACTTCTTATATAATCTTTTTCAAGAAGATTATTTAGATCGTCAGGGAAAAAAATATCTTTCTTTACCTTTTTTTATATATTTATGCCTTTGTTTTAAAATTCTTTTTTTCCATCTTTCTTATAAGATTGTAATTCCAAAACTTCATCTTTATCTAATTGGATCTTTAAAAGTATAAATCTTGTCTCTTTCATATGATTTCATTTATTGTGTGTTCATGTTTCTACTAAGGTAATAGATTGGGGCCCGTAGGGCTTCGAGAACAGCAAAATATTCTAAATCCATTAGTTAATTAAAATTTGATTTCAAGTTTAGTATTTAGGTAATTTTTGTTTTTCAGTCCTCTGAAGCTTTCTTTTTTTTAGTCTCTTTAGATCTTGTTTCAAAATAGGTATTTAGTATTTTTTGGTTTTTTAGTGGGGTTTCTTATTTGAAAAACCCTTCTTTATATTAATTCAAAAATTTTTAAACCTTGACATGTAGTCATATCCATATCTCCGACTGAAAATGAAATTAATATTCATTAGGATAAAAAAAAAAAAAAAATTGACCATTAATAGTTTAAATATTAAATAACATAAGGCCAATAATAAATAATTTTAAAAGGAAGTATATAAATTTAAAAGTGATTTTTTTTCTTGGGAATACCTTATATTTTAACAAAAATCTATAAGTGTATAATAACTTAATCAGATATTAATAGCGTATAGGTCAAACAAATTTCATATAGATATATAAATAATAAGCTACAACTACTATAACTTACTTATAGTATAAAAATACTCCTATCATATAACAATTCATTAAAGGATTTATTTTTTGTAATTTTTTTTATTAGGTATTCCCTCCGTGCATGCGTGGGGGTGCTTCACTAAGGGTGCTTCGCGAAGGATATAAAAATCGGCGCCAGCCACATATAATTAATAAATAGAAAAAAACTTTCTTTGTCTATAACGGAGTCGAGTCGAGCCCACGTAAAAATTACTGTTTGTACATATTTTTTCCTATTCGGGTCCAGCGCGTCCACAACGGCTTGCGCACTTACAAGAAAAATTATAAAGCAGCAAATAAATTTATACTTTGATATGTTAAATCATATGTATTGAAGTGCCAAAGGTTTGCAAAACAAGCAAGATAACACTGAGCTTTTAACTAATTTGAAAAAAAAAACTAGCACCAGCTCGGCGATAAAATATTAATACTAACTTAGATATTATTTAATATAATGGGGCAAATGCCCCTTTTTTATTGGAACCTTGATCTCTTCATTTCAGAGCTCCAGGTGAAACAGCAAATTTTTGGAATAAAAGCAAAACTCTAGTCATAAAAGATTTTCTGTTAATTGAATTTCATTTTAACCAAAAAAATTGAAATAAATTTTTATATTTCCAATAGTATCAAAATTTATATTGTTATAACAGGATAGTAAAAATTTTTTTATTAACTAGAACTCTATAAAACAAAATTCAGGCATAAATCTAATTTACATAAAATTACTCAGAAAAACAAAGCCATGGCTTTAACCATTGGAAATTTTAAAAAATTATAATATTTGAGATTTTTAACTTTTTTGTGTATATGGTTACTACAATAAGGGTTGATTAAAACATCTAAAGGATAATTTAGATGTAAAACATTATTAATGCTTAACTTTTGTTAGATATACCATTCAGATTTATTACAAATAAACATTAAAAACTATAAAACCTTTTGCATCCAATTAATCCTGAAAATAAAATCATTAAACTTTTAAAATATAAAATCAATGGGTTTAATGGAAATACTATGTTTTAAAATCACATAGCTTTTTTCTAACTAATCACACTTAATTCTAAATAATACCCATTTTAATATTATTAACTAAATCAAACCCATTTTTTTCATTAGATACTATAATGGTAGCAATAAAATTCTATTTATTATGATTGAGTTATTTTACCCCCCATTATTCTAAAGTGTTTTGAAATTACGGGTTAAAATTCTTAAGTCTCTATCTATTGCAAATTCTTATTTCGATAGTTTTAATACTAATTTTTGAGAAGATTTCCTTAAATCAAAATTTCCTTTTCCAGTCTAATAGTTCCGCTAAATAGGAGATTAGAAATTAGTATGGTTGTTATCCTTGATTAAATTAGTGATTAAAATTTACCTTCTTGTGCGCTGTGGGTTTAGCGCTGGAGCCTTTTATTTTTCTTGTGTCATGCCAGCTTCGCTGGTTTCAGATGTAAATAATTTTATTATTATATAATGTTTGACAAAAAAAATTCCAAGAAAAATATGTAAGAAAAGCGAAATTAAATGATTGACGAGTATAGTCTCTGAGAATCCTGTTAATAAGTTTCTGCTGATTGTATAATTAATTATCTAGTTTTAGTATTAGATTGTATAATTATTTATTTCACTTTAAAATAGAAAATTAGAAAGCCTCCACTTAGATCTAGTAATACTTAGATAATTTTATTATAAAATATCGTAATTATTACCTGGATAATATTGGTCTCAGCATAATAGATCAATTGCAGAATAATGAAAAATACTCAGGGCCCATGCGAGCAACAACGTAGTTGAGTTCAGTCTTTAAGTTGCTCATAATATTACACAGCAACACTGCTCAACGCAGTGGATCGGAACTATGTTACTTATCTAAAGTCGATTAACTTAAATAAACTTTTCGGATGTCACCGTTTTAGTCTCCAGGATGCTCTTCGATAATAAATTGTGAAAATTATAGTACTTTGGTTCACACGGGTATACCTTAATGGGGTAGGGGTAACCATTTTTCACTACCCTTATCTTTTTCCGCCAATTTAAGAAAAACATAAAGGGCTTCAACCGTTAGCATAAATTAAAATATAACAATTTTACGAAAAAACGTTATGGCGATTTCTATACGGTGACATGACCAACACCGACATTACTAAAGAAATTTTGTTTGACTTTCTAAAAGGACTCGACCTTTTTCCTTCCTTAACAAGGATAGTTAGACAATGCGGCCCCTTTTAGCTATCCTCTTTCCTTGTATACATTTATAAAAATAGAGTTTATCATAAGGGTAACGAACTTTATATTTGAATGACTTTCACATACTGTTTAATATATCTATTAAAATAAACACTCGGTAATTTTGTCCTAATTGAGAAAAACTTTGCTTCCGATCTACGAATAGCAAACACCATCCGCTTCTATGAAAACCCAGATATATCAAGCTTTAAGTAAGTAGTTGACTTAAAATTTAGGATTTATTAATAGCATATTGCTCTTAAAATTTTATTATCTTTCTTTGGTGGGTAAGGATTTTTTCTACTGACAGTTTTTGAGTTAAAACATGTTTTTAAAAGTATGAAGTTGGACAGATGTTTTTTTGAATTAAAGGAGGGATAAAATTATCAAATATTTTTTTTATTACTTATTCAAAAATATCCTCTTTTGTATTTTACAACTCAAAAAACATCAGCCCCTCTTTTCGTAATCCTTAAACAGTTCTAACCTAACTACTTTAGCCAATCTCAACCAGCAATTATAATAAGATTTAGGGTTACGATAATTTAAATATAAACTAGTCTTGTTACTTGTAGGCACTGTTGACGTACATGAGTTTCAATTGAATACTACCGTCAACCGTCCATTACGCCCTACGCAAAACTTTTACTTATAAGTGTTTATAGTTATTGTATCAACCACAAATCAATTATAACTCATTATTAACCAGCTCTTAAGACTAGAAATTTTGGCTTCTCTGTCGTTAGATGATAACAAATATTGGTAATATAACCCAAAACTTCCAAAACTGTATCCGTTTGGATGTAGTTTCTAGTGAGGAATATAGCAAACCTAAAACCTCCACTTACCGAATAAATATAGATTAAATTTAAATCTTTCTAACAAATTAAATAATTTGTATTACATTTCTTGTTTATTGGCACTTTCTTTAATAGTATGTTGGATTTCAAGTTTTAAGTAGTTTGTAGCTGCCTGCGCGTTACTTCCATCGCACTTACTTATAAACGCTTTTATACCCATCGTGGACGAATATCGCCTTTTTATAAGGCATTTTTGTTTATGGTTATCGCTATCAATTTTTTTTACAATAATTAGAATTTTCGTCTTTTATATTATAGGTAGATACTCTCCAACTATTATTTCGGGATTAGCTCAAATTTACCAATTCACCTCTAAAATTAATTTCTATTTTCTTTTAATGCACATCTACTAATGTTAGCGTGGATTAGATTTAATTTCATTTGGATAACGTTAGTAAAATGGACATATTATAATAATTCTCTATTAAAGAATTATAATAACATATACTAGGATATGCAGGAAACAGCTGATTAATCATTTCTTCCTCATTATTCTCTAAGGGAATTGGTTTTTTTTATGCGAACGCATAAAAGGATATTTCCTTCTGTCTTAGCCGTCTTAACTACTAAGACTTTATGTTTGTTAAGAGGT
>JACYFI010001619.1:0-18261 GCA_020975735.1 Ophiocordyceps xuefengensis | reverse complement strand
TGCACAACCTACCAACAGCCAGAATAAAGTTATTATTAAACTTGGATATATAGTTAACTATTAAGTTTGCATAACAATAATTTTTAGGGATTTAAGAACCCTCTAGCACAAAGACTTACTCAACCATTCTCTATTTGAATCATGAAATCTTCAAGGTGTTTTTTATGACCCTTTTAAAGGAGAAAAATTAAAACCAAGGTATCATCTTGAAGAATACCATATTACAACAACTTATCTTTGTCTAAAGCCCAGAATAATAGGACCTTCTGTAACCCTTTACAGGGTTCCATACCTTTTCAACTATCCATTTCTTTTCTCTCCGCTCAAATACTTGAAATAAGTAGGCCTGCCGCGAGCTAGGAGATATCCCACCGGATATAACGACTAATTTGTCTTGAATAAGTGTCAACCGTATTTGGCTCAACAGAATAGGCCCGGTACACCTGAAACCGCTTCTAATAGATTTACCATAAAACTTTGAAGATTATTAGAGGTACACTTATAGGGTGTAGCTCTTAATAAAAAAAATAATATTTCTTCGCGCCATAGCACCGCTGAAAAGTAGCCCCCCCTTATTTTTGTCTATCCACGCGTTCCACTTCCATATTACTCAGGAGTAAGGCTAACTTACTTATATTTTTTTTGGGGACCTCTAGGCTTTTTTTTTTAAGTTATCCTTTATTAGATTAAAATAAACAATTAAGATTTCTTAATTACCTTCTATGTAATCCTTTTCAAGAAGATAATTTGAGTTCGATCAGGAAAGAATTTTCTTTTACTTGTTTTTTTTAAATTATTTTATGCTTGTTTTAAAATTTTTTTTCCTGATTCTTGTAAGGCTTGGTATTTCAAACTCTACTTTTATCTAATTGATCTTTTTAAAGATAAATCTGTCTTTTTTTTATAAATTAGTATGGATTTTTCATTTTCTTAAGAAGGCTAACAGATTTGGGACGTAGGCCTAAACAATTCAAATATTTACAAATCAATTATCGTATTTGAATTTTCAAGGTTCGTAGATTTTAGTTAAATTTTTGTTTTCAATTCCTGAGCTTTTTGTTTTTATCTCTTTGTAAGATTCTTGTGTCAAATACGTATCTTATATTTTTAGACGGTTTTTTAGGGGGGTTTATTGTTTTGAAAAACCTCTCTTTATATTAAACTCAAATTTTTAACCTTTTGATTTATCATAACATATCTCAACTTAAATGAATTAAAGTAATTCAGTAAGGTTAAAAAAAAATATTACCATTATAAGTTAAAGATATAATAACAATTACCAATAATAAATATTTAAAGGAATAATATTAATTTAAAGTGTTTTTCTTTAATACCCTTATTTTTGGTCAAAAAATATTGAGTTATAATAATTAATCAGTATATTAATACGGATATAAAAAAATTGATATAGATATATTAAGTTAATAAGCTATCACTAACTATACTTACCTTACAAGTATAAAAAATACTACCTAATTATAACAACAATTAAAGGATTTTTATTTGAATTTTTATTAACTGATTCCCTGCGTAAAGCATGTGAGGGGTCTTACTAAAGGTGCTTCCGCGAGGGATATCGAAGAAATCGCGCCAGGCCACATATAATATAAATCTTAAAAATTCCTTTGTGTACGAGTGAGGTCGGAAGCCCGGTAAAATTCATTTTTGACGAATATTTTTACTTATGCGTTCCCAAAAGAGGTCCCAGCAAGGCTTTGGCCGCCTTTACAAGAAAAAATTAAGTTAACGCGAATAATTATACTTAGATATGGGTAAATCAATATTATCAATCGGCAAGGTTGCAAGCGGAAAGCAGATAAAACAATCGCGCTTTAGCATATTTCAAAATAAATACACAAGCTTCGATCAAAGTTATATACTCATTGAATATCATAAATATAATGGGCCAAATGCCCTTTTTTTATTGGACTATGCCTCTTCATTTAAGAAGCCCCGCAGGGTAAACACGCAAATTTTGAATAAAAAGAAACTCTAAGTTCATAAGGATTTCTCTATTGGAATTTCATTTGAACAAAAAAAATTCTGAATAGCCATTTTATATTCAATAGTATTCAAAATTCTGTATTTTTAAATCCACGGATAGGATAAATAATTTTTTTATATAAAACTTAACTCTACTGAAAAACTTAATAATCAGGAGTATAAATCTATTTTTTACCATAAAAAATACTCATACAAACATGTCCAGTGGCTTTAACTATTGAAATTTAAAGTGAATATTTGAGATTTTTATACTTTTTTGTGTATATGTTTTTACAATAGGGGCTAATTTAAATCTTTAAGGGACTTAATTTAGTGTAAAATTATTATGACTTAACTGAGATTCATTCATATTTCTTTTACAATAAAATTTAAAAAAACTAATAGTGAACCTTTTGCATAATTAATCCTGGAAGATAAGAATATTTAATTTAATAGTTATAATTCAGGGTTAATGAAAATCTCAAATGTTATGATATACCGAACTGTTTCTCTCAAACTATCACAGCATTGAATTCTATAATTAACACCATCAAATTATTACGAATGAATCAATATTAATTTCATTTAGATACTATATATGTTTAAATACAAAATTTATTTTTTATTGAGTGATTATTTTACCAGTATGTAAAGTGTTTGAATACGGTGTTAAAATTCTTATATCTCTATTTGGCAATCTATTCGAAATAGCTTTTAACCTCTATTTTTTTTAGAAGAAGATTTCCTTAACTCAAAAATTTCTTTTTCCATCTATTATTCCCGCTAATCAGGAATAGACAATTAGCAAGTTGTTATCCCTTTATTATTAGTATTAAAATTAACCTTTTGTTGCGCGTGGTTAGGCGAGCTTTATTTTTCTTTTAGTTTGTTTATGTCCACCTCGCTGGTTTCAGTATGGATTTTTATTCTATAATAATAAAAAAGAATGCAAGAAAAATATGTAAGAAAAAGGGCGAATTAATTCATGGAACGTAATAGTCTCTGAGAATCCTTTATAGTTTCTGCCTGATGTATAATTAATATCCTAATAGTTTCCTAGTATGTAGGATATAGTATAATTATATTATCACTTTTCTAATAGAAGAATTAAACGCTCCACTGAGATGTCTAGTAAAATACTAGATATTATATATAATAAGTAGAAAAATGTAACTGAATAAGTAGTTCCAGCCAGTATAGTCCAGATTTGCAGAATAATGAAAATTCTTCAGGCCCATTTGGCAACTAGTAGTAGTTCAGCTCGAGTTTTGTCAAATATTTGAATGCAAGCACCTGCTCACGGCCCAGTGAATCGGACTATACTTTATCTAACTGATTACACTTAATAACTTTCGATGTCACGTTTAGTTTCTTACGGATTCCTACTCCGATAATAAATTTGTGAAATTATAAGTTACTTGGTTGCCACGTATTACCTAAAATGGGGTAGGTACAATTTTTAAATCACTACGCGCCTTATCTTTTACCCGCATAAGGAAAACATTATTTTAAGGCTTTCAACCATTATGCAAATTAATACATAATTTTACCGGAAAAACGTAGGAATTTTTCACGGTGACATGACCACACGGACATTTTATTAAGAATTTATTTTGAATTTTTGTAAAGACTGAACTTTTCTCCTAACAAACAGGATGTAGTACGAGGCCGACTTATTTTAAGCAATGCCTCTTCTTGTAATACTTCTATAAAATAGAAAAGTTATCATTAATGGTTACGAAACTTTATTGCTAATACTGCAAAAATAACTGTCTAAATCATCTTATTAAAATAACGTCGAATTTCGTCCATATTTGAGAAAAGAATTTGGCATATCGTTCTACTGAATTAGAAAAAACCCCTCCGCTTCTATTAAAACCGATAATCAAGCTTTAAAGTCAAGATAGGTGCCGTTAAATTAGGCATTGTATTTAATAGCATATTGCTCCCTTTAAATTCTGGTCATCTCTTGTGGATAAGTTATTTTGTCAAGCTGAAGGTTTTATTAAACATGTGTTTAAATATGCAAGTTTGACAGATTTTTTTTTGAAGTTAAGCAGGAGGAAATATACAAATTATTTTTATTAATTTTCCAAATAATTTTTCCTTTTTTAGTTTACAACAAAATAACCATCAGCCTCTTTTTCCAAGTAATCCTTAAAAGTTTCCACCTACACTTTAGCATCTCAACCAGCATAATTATAATTTAGATTTAAGGGTTTAGATAGATTTTAAACCTATTCTGTATTGTAAGGTATCTGTTTACTAATTGGTTTACTTGAGATAACTACCGTTCGCCCGTCAATTAGCCCCTACTCAAAACATTTTTTTATATATTGTTTTATCGTTCATTCTTTTATCATAAATCATTTAACGCAATATTAACACTGAAAGACTAGAAATTTGGCTTATGCTGTTTGGATCCAACAAATATTGGTATACTTAATCCTAAATTTCAACTGTATCCGGTGGAATGCTATTCAGGAAGACTTAGCTAAACCACCAACTCCCCTTACGGATAAATATAAATTCTAAGTTTAATCTTTCATAACTAAAAGTAAAAATATTTTTGATATTTTTCTTGATGTAATGCAATTTTCTTTAAATATGTTTGGATTTTAAGTTTAAGTTATTTAGCTGCTGCTGTTCTCCATCGTCTTACTTAGTATGTTTTTAATATCCGCCATCGAAACAATATCGCCTTTATTATAATGCTATTTTTTGTTTAATGTATCTATTCAATTTTTTAACAATTTTAGAATTTCATCTTTTTTTATATTTAGGTAGATCTTCAAAAAATATTCGGGAATAGCTCAAATACCATTCACCTCAAATAATTTATTTCCCTTAAATTCCATCTACTAAATTAGCGTGATTAGATTTATTAATTTGATAAATTTTAGTAAAGATGTGGAACATTTACTAATAACTCCTACTAATAAGAATTATTAACATATACTGGGAATATGCATGAAACTAGCTGTCTATCCTTCTTTCTTACTTCTCTAAATGAAACGATGGTTTTTATGCGAAGCCATAAAAAGGGACTATTCTCTACCTGATTAAACGTCTAACTTTAGAACTTTTAAGTTTGAAAGAGTTTACGCTTTTAATTTTAGCCTAAAAGAGAATAACATTTTCTTCACGTTTCTTCTGTATGTAAATAACCCCGGTCGAGGTAATAACCTTTGTGTTTTAGTTACCATTATAGAAAGGAACTAACATTTGTTATATAGGAAGTTCTCTATTTTAGTTAAGGGTTTTTAATTATTCTACTATTGTAATAATTCAAGTGAGAAACTTAGTTTCCTTTATCGTATTTAAAGTAAACTTTTATGATAGGCATATACAAGTAGTTGTTGTCTACTATTGTAAAAAGGAAGGTATTAAAGATATTTTCCATTCTAAATTAGGCTAAATGTATTAGAGCTTCTTTTGTATACGGTTTATTGTTATATTATTAATTAAACAAATCACTGATTTATCCTTTTTCTTGTTTGCTTAATAATTAACGAGCTCATCTTTTCCAAACAATCCATAAAATTTATTAGGTTTAAACTGATTTGTGCGCCAAGCTTCAGTCCCTTTTTTGTCGTCAAGGTTAGACTGGTACTTTCAATTTCTTAACATGTTAAATTAATTTATATGTTTATTTTCATGGGACTCGATATCTTCAATTACCTAGTAAATATATTAGTTTTAATGGATTTACGTGATATCTCTAAGGATTCCTTACTGAAGAAAATTTTCATCTGTTGAGGTTATCCTGTATGTTCAAAATACATTTGTCATTTTTATTAGTTTAAGATAAATATATAATGCAATTGTTGAGAGAATTTTCTCAGGGCATATAGTATCCTTCTAAGGAGGAGCTAAGGTGGATTATTAAACCCCGATGTAAACATAAAGACAAACTAATGTAAAGTAACATTGAAGGTTCATTTTAAAAGACCCACAGTAGCATGTAGCTAATCCAAGAAAAATTTTTTATGCCCTGTAGAGACGAAATATTAATGTTTCAGTCTGTAAATAAGCTCTAGTTCCCAAAAGGAACAGTATCAATAGCTTAATAAAATGAGATAAGCTACTTAACATCAGGTTAAGCTTTACAGAACTCACAAGACTCCATAACCAAATTTTAACTATATGGTTTGAAAACCATGTACTTCTATGTAATAATGCTTTCACCTATTTCCTGAATGAGGTTAACCCTAATCCCCCTTATCTTCTGTACCCGTAAAGGTGAAAACATGTACCTGGCTACGTTTAGGCACAGTGATTCCTGACACCTAACGGACCTAAAATATGACTATGCATACCTGAGGATAAAGCTAGGGTGAGAAGCAAGGGGATCGCTAAATCCTATAAGGGTTAAGCAAGCTATATTTAATGTTTTGCTTGCTATATATATTTCTGTGTGTTGTATTTATGTTTTGAGTCTATTGTGTTGCAGTGCTTTATATTTTTTTTCAGCCTAAGCTAACAGTTGCTTTGCATCATTAAAAAAAAATAAAGGAATCCCCCTACCTTTAAGCCTAAAATCGTGCTTATGTTCCCCCGACTCTCAGATAAGCTTTGGCACCCCTGATCTAGTTGGAAAAATTGAAAACTAAAAGGCCGACATGCAACTTTTTTTGCTGTGCACTAGAATGAATCGCGAGTGCCCCGGGAGGTTTATCGACGCTGGCAAGCTTCTATTTTTTTGTTGCGCTTTGGTATTGTTTTACTTTGCCTGCCTAAATAAAGTAGTAAATAAAATCAAATGGAACAGACAGTGGAAGCACTCCAAGAAAAGATCTTCTTATTTTTTTATCTATATCTGTATTAAGTTTGTCTTGCGTAACTGCCTTCTGAATATCCCTAGTTGCAATACTTTCAAATTTTTTTTTTAAATACACTTTACTTTTGAAAATGTTAACCTTCTCTCAATTCTTCCTATATACTATTTCTCACTTTAAAACATTTACAAAATTTTCAACCACAAAACACGGAGTACTTTATCGAAAGTAACTTTTAGAAACGAGATGGTTGTGAAATAAACAATCAGGCTTTATAACGACCATTTACCCTGGCTATCTTGAGTAAATATCACCTCCGTTTTCTTAATATAATGTATAAGTTCCTATAGGTTAAATTTAATCCTTTCTTTTTTGATAGAAATACCTAATCTGACGCTATCCCCTCATTTCATCTCTTGGGTCTTTTACCTCAACATTAAATTGAAACCACCCAAGAGACTGTGACTAAAAAAACCCAGCCTGGAATCAAAAATTATTCAAGAAAAATCTTTAAGGGGGTAAAAATTCTAAATATTCAAACTAATTTTACTGTAAATTAAGCCCGAATCAGTGATTATAATTTAGATTAGTTTACAATTTACCATTTAATAATAGATAATATAATTAAACAAACCTTTGGCTTATTCTTCAAATATACTTTACCTCGTTTATTTTCATTCCAATTTATTCCAACGGACATACCCTATTTTTCTTCTAATATAATGCGCAATTGTATTTAGGATGTTGAAAAATGCAATCCGATGAAATTCTTTTACACCCAAATCACTCTTACCCTTCTATTAATCCTGCTAAGGAAATAACCCTAATTCCCCTTACTACTGAGATGTTGGTTCCATATTTAGATAAATTGATAGAAATTTCGAAAGGTAAATTAGTAATTTTATCAATGTATTTTTGTTAATCGCGCCTTAGCTTTTTCTACAAATAGGAAAGTTACTTGCTGATTTTATCCTGAAAATAATGATGTTTCCTAAGGTTAAACACGAGTTGACAATTTACTAAAGAAGGTTTCCCAGCACTTCAGCCAAGATTTTTACCCGTGAACACCTGTAGTTTTTCCACGTCCTTGTCCTACCAGCTATACATGGGCTGTGACTCAAACGATCAAAATCCCTAATATTCCTATAGACATCAAGCGGTAAACCATAACCTATGTAACCAAATAAAGGAGGTTATACTAGGAGCCAGCTGATAATTGTGTTTGTACTATTTTATACCGAAACGCTGCATAAATTAAAAATATAAACCATTCGGGATGACGACGAAGAATCCCAATACTGCTAATTTACTTTATGTTTAATGGGCAGTGTTGTGTATTGATCGCCTACAAATAGCAAATTCAATGCATTAAATAATGGAAGTATTCGACTGTACATTTGGAGCAGATGTTCAGCCACCCCCCGGGTGAAGCAGTCGTAGGTGATCACTAATTAACCGACGGTCCTTTAAAAAACGATAATATTTGCTGTTACCACCAGTGTTGCTAACATTTGTCTAACTTTTTCTTTAAGAGTTCAAGTATCAGAATCTAAATATTTAACTAATTCTAAGGTATTTATTAGAGCTTTAGCTACATATTTCTTGTAAGGCCCGCTCCGTACCCACACCAGAAAATAGCGCACCCTAATATTCTTTTTATTTTAAGGTCTTATATATTTTACATTTCCTGCCCTCGATAATTTATAGGCTTTTGGTACAAACCTTGACTTTGTTTCCCATTTAATCGTAACTTCTATTTTATATAATAAAGACCTTTCCCTAAATATCAAGTATGAGTTTGTTCTTAAGATTTATTCAGCTTGATTTAAACGATGTGCGAAACATGACCAGCCCTTGGCTCTTTATTATAATTAAGAATTATTTTAGATTTAGTTCCTAGATACAATATCACTACAATATCAATATTATGTAGTAAAAATTCCCCTATAATATTTAAACCCTGATATACTAGCTAGAATTAAAAAAATCAACCTAATACAATAAAAAAATTATTGGACTTTACTTAGTATAAGTTAATAGTGCCTTTAAATAGGTATACATAAAATGGAAACACATTGACCAACTTATTTTACTAATATGTTATATTTTTTCACCACTTTTAGATACATATTTGCTAAACATTAACTTTAATATAAGCATCAAATATTATATAATTATAGAAATTATGATAATCAGGTTATTTAAGCATCCTAAATAAACCGTCACCACCTGTATCATATCTGCTGTAGATTGGTTCTGATAAGTACTAACTAAGGTCCATTATTTCCTATCGATTAGTGATTGTTATATTCAGACCACTATTAGAAATAGGTAATATGAATTTTATCTTTTTTTCTATAAAGACTATTGATATATTAACGGCTGCAAACTGTAAATCCTCCCGCTAAGCCCTCCTGCTGCCTTAAACAAAACTAGCTAAGGGACGTAGAGAAGGTATTTTTTAACAATTTTAGTTTCGTTGCTTTTTCATAACCTACCATCCTACAGTTCCAGCTAAACTAATATAGTTAGTACTTGAAAACCGAGTCACAGCAAAATTAAATATTAGGGATGTAATGATTCACACGCTATTTTTATCACTAAAACCCTCTGCTAATTTTTAGCAGTTTCTTTATTCTAGACCAATAGACAGTCTATGTCTTACATTAAAAAGTAAAAATAAAGGAAAACCCTACAATAAAAAATATAGGAACTATTTTTGTAGGATATCTTTAGTTAATATTTTCTTGGCAAAAGGCCACGCCCCCGCACCCACACCGAGAAAATAGCGCTGCATCCTTAAGCGCTTTCTGTTTCAAGAACCTTAAGCCCTTGAAAACAAACAGATCAAGCTAATATAAAAATAGTCACCGATAACAGATACAAGTTTATTAAAAGAAATGATAACATTTTTACAAAATATATTAAGTCGTTGGAAACTTGATTAAGATTTGAGCTATACCCTAACTGCTAAGCCTAGGCATGGGACTGATTTCATGTTCAATAATCTCCAGCTAATTTTTTTTACTTGAGGGATGGGGGTCTTGCCTGCTGAGAAAACCAAACCACAAAAAGTATGAGAGACTTTTAGTAGTTTTTCTACGTTTAAAAGTATCTTAGATGATAAGATGTTTGGAATAAATATGTAGGATCACCACCACAGGCGACTTAAAGAATGAAGTATTGAGTTCTATCTGTTAATATCATTGGTAAATTACCCAAAAACAATTATCTGATCTCCTAGACGCAGGGTCTATGCATAATAAACCCCTTTTAAAACAAAAGAAGTTTTTCAAGTAAGAACTCATCATTGACCTTGACCATAATTGTTAGGATATATGTTATGATATAAGTTAAAAAAATTCTCTCAAATGGAGTGCTCAAATAAAATTTGTTCTATTAATATGTCAATTCTGAGATTTTTATTTTCTACATAGATTTGTAAAGATTCAGGTTGGCGTACCTTTTAAAAAGTTCAAAATATGACCAACGCTTGTTTCAATCTTTATAAATTTAATATTTACTAGAAAATACGGGTTATTTTTTCAATAATATTCAGATAAAGTAATTACTATTTAAATTTTAAGTAGGTTCTAACTCTGGACAATCAGGTTTGGGTTTATCCATTTTCTAAATTATTTTTCTGTGCGATAAATAAAAAAAATCCTGCGATTAAACTCAAAATATTCCAGGAATTTATCTTCACTCTCATATGATCGTTTTTGGTCTTTGGAACAATCCGAATTTACGATTCTATTTTAGGAATATTTACTAGCAAGTACGTTTGATGCAAAAATGTCCTCGTCGCATTGCTATAAACCCTCCTAATCAACTATTAGGAATTTGGATTTACTTATATCTTCACTACTTTTTTTTTCATTATTGCTAAAATCAAAGTTTTGAGTTTAATCAATCAATTAACTATTAAAGCTAATTTTAGGTGTTCTCAAGTACCATTATAACATGAGGTTACATGAATTACACCCTTCAGATTGGGTTTTATCGAATAAACAATTCAAGATTTAATCCTTTTTTTCTGGAATAGACCAATGTGGCCTAATTTAGTATTGTATACATTAAACCTAAAGAAGAAAGTATTCTTTACATTTCAAAATACTATTGTAATTGAAGGATAATATAATTCACCCTTATTAGGTGAAATCCTTTCTGTTTTAGGTACTAATTATGTCCAAATCTTCTCATTTAAAACTGTCTAAAGGGTATGAGCACAAATTTAATAATTCAAATTGTATTACTATTCATTAGAAACGAAAGAGGTAGCGAAAAAATAATTACTTTCTATATTTACAGATACGACTTATAACAGATAATTTTTGGCGTAGAGTGTCCTGAGATTTTTTTATAAAATTCAAATTTATAAACTTCCTATGCTTGATAAGATATATAAATTACATATTCTTCTCCATCTCAGCAATTTGGCCAAATTATAGGAGCTGGCGCAAATATTTTATCCGCTTAAACACAGGTAATGAAATAACAATAAAAATCGGTGTATACTAAACGCTCCTCCAAATAAAGTAATTATGCTAGTCTTATACACCGGTGTTCTCATATTAGCTATAGTAGTTATGAAGTTTATTGGTCTATAAAACAACTTACACCTGAAAAGATGGTAATAGCAAAATATAAGCTAAGGTCTAACACTAGGTCCGCGTATTGACTTTGTAACCCCTGACAGGAGGATGGATAAGAGATTCAACTGTCCCTGGCTCCAACCTCTAATTACGGGCGGAGGAAGAATTAATAGGGTCTAGCTAGGAGGTAATAACCAAAAACTATGTTATTTTAATCTAGGGAATCTTGCCGAAGTAAAAACCTGTACGATTATTCTACTAAAACGGAACTTGTCATTCAACCCATAAGGGGGGTTCGCTTGTAGCATCTGAGGGATCCATGTATTACAAAATTACTTGGTTTCCTGCTATTGTTCTATAACCTATTTATACGTTTCACTACTTATAACCTACGAATCTTCTCGAAAGGATCTTTTAAGAAATAAAAGGGTCTAAATACTTTTCAGCTTACGCTATGTTTTTTTTAGTGCATAGCTTCGCAAGCACGAGGAGATTACATGCCATATAGCCGAGTGGATATTAAAAAAAATTTTACCCTTATTTTTTGACGGATTTCCTTTTAAAGATACTAAATAAGGCAAAGCCTGATTCACCTAAAAGCTAATAAAATATTATAAGCTCAATTGAACAAGTCTTTTACTTTCTTGCATTTTTAGCCAATCCTATTTTTGAGTTTCTAATTTTTTTGCTTGAAATAGAGCGGCAAACTACGAAAGTTTTTTTAGCAATATTATTTTCATCCCATATAATTCAAATTTTATATCCATATAAAGATATTCCTATCTAAAACTATTTGTATCAATTTATATAGAGTGGTTTATCTATAATAAATAAGATAAAACTCTTTACCCTATTAAGATTTTGTTTTTGAGTGTAAATTTACCCCAAATATATTCAACTATGACTCTTTTTAAAACCTTCTTAAAGTTATAATTAATTACAGATAAGACTATTTCTCTTTAGTAGGTTCTTATCCTTAATCTTATGCAAGATTTAGTTAGTTTTGTCGTAAAATAAAGATTCCTTTTAGATTATAAAGTTTGTTAATCAAGCGTTATTAACTTAGTATCTTAGTTTTAAAGGTAAGATAATTATCTTGTTCTATAAGCACTAGTGGCTTCAATCATTTAGAATCAATTGGATAGATCATCAAAGTTTTGACTCTTCTTTTTTTCTTATTTAACCCAATTTCCTCAAAATTTAGACGTACTTACCTAAAATTCTGCTGTATAGGTAAATCGTAATTCACAACTTATTTTTATTATTCATTAGAGGGGCTTGCATATTTTTCGAGTTAAGCCTTGCAACGGCATAGGATAAATTAAAGCATGAAAACAAAATTTTTTAAAGTAATGGTTTATTTAATGTGAGCTCAACTATATAGTAAGATTAGGGTTATAACTAGTTAAAATTTTAACGTTATAGATCTCTAAATATTACATTGCTTAATATCATCTTCCAGGAATTAAAGGTAAAATCTTTGTATTTTTTCAAGTAAAGGATTCCCGTAAAAGCGCGAAGTAGGGAAGCCGACATTTTTTTTATTACCATTTTGCTTTGATCCTTATCCTAACCTTCGGACAGAGTCAGGAACATAAAGGCTTCTTCTGCTGGTTTTCTTTTTTTCCCGGCCTGCTTGATTTTTTTTAAGTAAATAAAGGCCTAATAGAGACCTGTTCACCCCTAATATATATTTTCGGCCTTTTATATTCCAGACCACTGTGTTTTGTTTTTTGCCCAATCAGAACCCACCTACCATAGCAAGGCATAAAAGAACATACCAAAATCCGCTATTAAGCTGAGCACTAAACCATAAAGAGAATCATCAAAAATGGCGTAGCGGTCACAATATTATTATACAATGGTTATTAGATATAATTGAACCCCTGGTCCACTAATTCTATCTTATAGAACTGAAAAAACTGTACGTAATAATCCTGAAAATTAAAGCAATACTTAAGTTATAAAGTTTTCCTAGATCTTTAGCCGATAGTGTGGAAGTTAATCCATCTTTCCGTACAATCAGTAATTCAGACCTAAATTTTCAGGCGATTATTGCTTCTTTTCTTGTTGTTCCATCTTCTTCTTGTGTTAAGTTTGAAAATTATAAAATTTTTGGAGGAGTACGATTTGTAAAGGTGTTATTATCAGTTTTAACTAAATAAAAGCAAAAATATAGTCAACTACATTTGGGAAGAGCAAGTTTGATCACTCTACACAAATCTTTACAGTTTCGTTTCAAAGGACTATACGTTATTTTAGCTATTCACTACAAGATAAAATTCGAATAATACGACCCACTTTGTTACCTTTAATGCCTCCCCCAACACTATAGTATAAAATGGGCGCGAAGGCTCATTTTTATAGAATATATACGTTTATAAATATATTCTTATATTATTATATATAGTGATTTTAACTTAAGATCTAAGCTTATTAAACTTTATCTTAATCAAGTAAAGATTAGGAGGAATGAACTCATAACCATAATGATTTCAACCAAGTGTAATCTCTATTTATCACATAATCTTTTTTATATTTAGGTTAAATATTTATAAATTTATCATATTTAGTAGTATCTAGGAAAGGAAATAAAAAACATAGGCTAAATTATTTACCATTAGTATCTATTAGTTTTTATAATTAAGTTTTAGTTGATTTCTGATATAGTCTATTAGAGTATTTTCTTATTAGCGTTAAAACACGGAACTCAACAACTTAAGAAGTAAGAAAAATTCATAGGAACTGTCATGATTGGTTCCACAGTTTCTATAATGGGCCTATTCAACATGTTATAGCTCCATATTTGCCTAAAATTTCAAGAAAGTTTATAACGAAATAACTAGAACATTATTTTGCTTAAGGTCTGATTGTAAATCCCTTTAGGTTATTACCTAAATCTAACTTTAGGTGGTACTAAAAATAATTAATAATTGAACTAAACATAGCTATAACCACCCTAAAAATTATTAGGGGTATAGATCTAGTATAAGCATAAAAGTAAAATAAATTATCCAATTCTAGCACATAGCCAGCTAGGTGTTGCTAGGATTAGCCATTATATAGTTTCCAACTATCTCCCTAACACAATTTGGCATCACAAGAGATACAAACTATATTAAAACATAAATAAAAGGCATGAATATTGTAATTAAAATCATTAAGATAAGTAGTAAGGAGCGGAAAGTTGATTTATCAATAGAACCAGGTACCCTAAAGGATTACTACTCCAGCCGAAATCGTGGCACACGTATAAATGCATTAGTACTAATGCTTGCCTACAAAAAAGTAATACAAAGTTAGGAGCGAAGAATCTGTTTAAAGTTGCGTTATTTTACAGAGAAACCTTCTCAGGATGACAACATAAATGGGATTATAGATTTTTTTAATTTACTACTTTTATATCTGAAATTCAGATATGTTTAGAACTATGTCTTTTAGAATTTTTATAAAGCGGCCGCTTTAGTGTGAACAACCGCTTCCCCTGGGCTCCAGTACGCCAGATTTCAAATTTAGGGGGTTATCGTGTTAAAGCTTATGTTGGGTTAAACTCACTTATTGTCGTTTGAACGTTCTTAATCCTATTTACTGACTGCTGGCGACAATTACTCAATAAGTTCCCGCTACGAATAAAATTTAATTAAGGGAGGTATCTAGTATTAAAATTGCTTTGTATTTTCCCCTTTGCCTCAAAAAAATTAATTTATTTTTTTAAGGAGCCCCGTTTATTACAGTTTAGGATATTTTATTTGTTTTAAGGAGTGCTATTTTGTAGATATTTTTAATCACTTTTTAAGGTGTATTGAATTGGTACTTTAAACCTCTCAAAGGATGTAAACCATTAAGAAGAAAAGAAATTTATAACAGTTTGTATATCAGACTCTCGAACAACACTAAATTGCCTGTAGTCATGAGTTGGGATCTATTTTTCTATTTAGTATTTAAAAACTAATTTTAAATGACTTCAACATAAATTATTATCATCTTTGTTTAATTTGAAAAACAGCCTCATATTCTTGTAAGCAAAAATGAACCTTTTCCGGCATCTAAAACCTATTATTACAAATTATTGAAAGAATGTAACATGTGTAACCATTTGCAACTATAAGGAAGTATAAACCACATGCTTTGAATTATTATTACTTTAGATGGTATTCAGTATATGTTATTAATATTATTTTTCTAAAGTATATGCAAAGCACATTTAAATTGAATTAACTTCCTAGTTTCGGTTTAAGAAGGAATAATATCAGATTACTGAATTAGTATAGGGAAATAATACTTCTTGTAATTCAGTTCTATTTTTATTATAGTTTTTTCTAACTGTTGGGGCTTTTCAAATCCCCTTATGTATATTTATACTACTAGTTTAAAACAGATGAAGTATTACTCTAAGTGGAGAAAGTTCATCTAATGCAAAGAAATACTCAAAGTATTTATGTTATCTATATCCTTAGTTGTCCAGTCTATTTGTATATAACCATCTCCATCTAATAAGCCCTATAAAAAAGCTTTAAATAACGAAGAAGGTTTTAAAATATTAATTTTTTATCAAATCGTTTACAATTCTTTTTTGTAAAGCGTTTTTATGTACATCGCCTATTAGTAAGGCAATAACTAGATATAAAATTATCAAACAAATAGGGCCAAATTAACTCAAAACTGTCTTTCGTTTACTCAACTACGCTTGTTCCTATTTCAAGGTATTACACTTATCCGTAGTATAACTGTTGCAACCTCATAGGTATTTGACCGGTAGGTATATAACCACTACAAAACTACTTTATATTAAAAGGCTTAAGTATCTTCGGTTCGTAAATATTACATTATCTAAAAACCCATAGATAAAAAAGTTTCGAACTGTTGCATTTACACGTTATCAGCTACCGCTACTAGTGACTCCAGCCCTGTGTGGTTCCTATTTGGAGAACCGACCCGATCTTCTATACTAATTAGTATTAATTTAATCTTTTTCACCTAGTATGTGTCAAGAAATATATGTAGTCTTCGTCACATGCCTGTACAGGTTCATTCTGGTTAATGTTTATTTTTTTCCATAATTACCTTAAACTTTTATAACTCCAGGGACTATAAAACTATAAATTATGTTATATAATCAACAATTGAACGTCCTTTTAATAATTTTAACTAGAACTTTTTACATCTTTGATTAGTTTTAGGTTTTGACAACTTAAAAGCTATCTGCCGTTTAAACTAGACTATTAAAATTCCACCATAAACCTTTATTATTTAAAGTTGTTTTACAATGATTGACTTTTAGAATTCCTTTTTCATATTTTAAAATCCCCCCTCTTCTGTAAATTTACCATCTTTTCATTAGAGATGATTTGTCTCATAGGATCTATTGGGTTTTATACACAGGGGTTTACTCTGTTTAAATCTCCTATTTTGTTTTCTACGTGTTCACTATTTTTCAGCTTTTCATTTTAAAGTTTCTTAGTTAAACTATCTGGTATGTTTATAAAACCAAACTATATCCAGCTCAATTATATATATTAATAATAGGTAAAAGAGAACGTTATAATGAAAAGTTCTTCTAATTTAAAATAATTTCTTATTTTTTTCTTGATTAACTAATATTCAGTAAATAACTCTAAAACAAATGAATACAAGGTTTCGTTACCATATTTATTAACTGAATTTTTGCCAGGCTTTTATTACCATTAAATAGTAAAGTATTTGTAAGAAATAGAGTTATTTCTTCTGTGAAGCAGATCCTATATAATAACTTGCCAAAGTTTTTTTATTAAAATCAATATAATACCCTAAGACCCCTTTCAAGTTTCTTTTAGCGTATATGTTTTACGACGAATTTCCACTAATGTAAACATTAAATAATTATAGGTTTCAATATTTTTAATCTTCAAAAATTCTTTATATTTCTCCATTAGGGATTATATGATGCAGAAAAATAAATCTCCTTTATGTTAGTGTTTTAATATTTTTGCTATTGATAATATTTTATAAACATTTTGGGGCTCATTTAAAGTAAACCCAAAGGAAACCTGCTTACCTATCATAAGGTAAATTAAGGATTACATAGCTCCTTTTGACTCAAGGCTAATGTTCTAGGGAGCTCTATATGGCAATGCGTAACAAGGAACTCCCTACCTATTTGCAAGTAACTAAAAAAAATAAGAATGCTGAAAGTGTATTTTACTTGGTGTTAATAACGAACTAGTAAACGTTTTGATAGTCACGCATAATAAATGCTCAAACTGAATTGAATGCTTCAACAGGCGATATCTAGGCGTTATTAATGCATAGCCTAAATTCACCTGATAATTATTGTTTAACCCTAGCAAATCGCCTAGGTAATGAACCAAATTTCGAAGATAAATTTATAATTTGGGTTTTGGTTGCGAGATGATCACGATTATATAAGGTTAACTAATTTTTTAAGTAAAGGATGACTTTTTTAATCAATATTCAAAGTTGGTTAGAGTTTTTGAAATACATAAATTAATAAATACTAACATTAACCAACCTAACCGTTAGATGACTTTATTTAGAATAATAGTAGTACAACACCAGTCTACATCATTACAATCTCATAGTACTTGTGCGTAATGCCTGTACGGCGAGGCCGCCTCACCTGTCGCCCTTACGATTGGGGTTATTTTTAATATATTTTTAGGCTGGGTAAATTATGAAGCGTATAAGAAAGTATATTCCTTTTCTTAAACGCAAAACTAATAATATACTTATGGCATTTTCAAAAATTTTAACTTATATGAAATATATGGCTGCAACTTTGGCAAATTATTTCCCGCGATTTAAACAATTAAAAGCCAGTGCACAGCCTACTGAACTCTGTGCCACCAGTAAATACTTTTAGAAATTAAGTGTACAAAATGGATAACAGTGTCGATTAGATAATAGGT
>JACYFI010001618.1:0-11941 GCA_020975735.1 Ophiocordyceps xuefengensis | reverse complement strand
ATACTATCAATGATTAAATTGATAAGGCCATGAGTACAAAGAGATGCAAAAAGTGAATTTTAAGCTAATCTAAAAATTAGGATAAAATTATCATGGATTGTAGTCAGCAATTCGATACCAGAATAAGTAATACTAGAATTCGTTGAACACCATGTCACGGTGAACGACCCTCGGATTGTATCTAAACCACTCGTCATCAATGCTGGAAAAGAGCTTTGCAATAAAGCTTGCTTTCCTTTAGTGATTAGTAACAAAAAACATGCAGGGTTTTGTGTAGGAATTGTATCTACAAACAGCCCAAACGCGTCTTATTATTTGGGAATTCTTCGTATGCGGCGGTCTAATTAGGTTTAATGAAAATACGGTTCGTGTAGTGGAAAGTGCACCGGGATTAATTAACATAAAACGACTATGACTATGTGAATTATTTTTCCCGTCTTTATAAAGGGAGGGTTTTCCTTATCGTAGAACAGGTTGCAGCTGAATCCCGATAGCTATGAGCTTTTAAGAGTTCGAATTCCTTGTTTCCTACCACTGTGCTAATACTACAGATTAGTACTTATACTGGTACAAGGGTTACCTGCTAAACGTAAATAGATTCGGTCACTCCGATCTAAATTTCCGAATAATAAATAAATATATGAGAGGCATAGTTTTGGTCAGATAATTCTTAAAAACGTTCCATAAGTTTTCTCAAGGTTCCTTTATGACTCCTGATTTTTAGTGCTTTGTTTTTAAGTACTAAATTATAAGCATTATGAGGGTCAACGTCATAAAATTCAATCACTCAGAGCACGCGCATGTCGGAAGCAACGCTAACTTCAAAATAATATATAAATTAAAATATGCCCTCTTAGGGTAGGCTGGCGCAAGCCACTGATTTGTTTTAATAGCCTTTTTGAGGACAGCGGTAAAATAAGTATAAGAATTCGCTCTCAATCCCAAGATGCTGCAAAGCTGGGCTGTTTGGGGGGGGGGAACTAAGGAAAAAGAACAAACCAACAAAAGCAGGAAGGAACTTTTTTATGAAAGTTTTGAATTTTTTATAGCGAAGTATTAACCCCAAAATGAGCCTTATTAGGATAAGCCAAGCTCAATATAATTTTTTTTAGCGTGACCCGGCTATCCATAACTTTGGGGTCAATATTAAGCAGCGCTTAATAAGCTTATAATAATAGGTGTTACAGGCTTGCGTTTTTGCGCTTCGCACGCAAGACTAATTTTCACAAGGAAAAGTTTGCTATAGGTAAGGTAAACCATTGCCAAACTGGTAAATCTTTTTTAGATCTATGAGTTCGAGTCACCTTTTTTCCGTTTCAAGGTCTAGAATGATAACTTATAAATTACAACTTCAGGATTTAAGGATAGCTTTTATTTGCTAAGCTTCTTGTTTAGTATATTTTTCTTATATTGCTTTTGAGAGGCCAAGCTAGGGATTAATGGCCCTCTAAAGAAACAACGCTAAGAATACATTTGCAGGGCAATTGGTAGAGGAAGTGCTTCGTATGATTTGATGTTACACCAAAAACACCAAAAGCCTCACAAATTAGATCTTTAACACTCAGGGGTAGACACAAGTAACCAAACTTGTAGTTTTTATTTGCTTGCTGTATTTTTACTCTGCTTAGCAAGCTAAAAGCAAGCCTTGATTGCTTAAAAAATAATAAATATAAGCTCTGCCACTAGATCTTTACACTCCTTTTATTTTGTAACCCTTATTATACTTAACTGAAGAATTAAGCGGAGCTTGCGCCATGATGTGTCAAATAGCGCAAGCATTAAATGCTGATTTGTTTTTTTAGCGAGCATAGCTGGATTATCCTATCCTTGTTTAGGGGCTATCCATGGTGAAGTCTACCCCCTATATATCCTGTAAAAAAAAAATAGTGCAAAGCTTGGCATATCAAGCCTTCTTAGCTTTACTCCTGTTGTGGTACAGGCGAGCGTGCCATAATCCTTTTCAAGGTGTGTGTCTTAACAGAACGGTAGCTTTGCAAATATGAAAGAGATGAAAAAATAATTTTTTATGCTAAGCCTTCGCAATGGAGCATAGGAAAACTAAAGGCCCGTAAAAGCCACAACCGCACTGCTTCTGATATTTCCTATGCAAGTCGTCAAAAAGGTAAAGTTTAAGATTAATATTTAATTTGAGCAAAAATTACAAGCTTCTTCATACCTATTAACGGTAAAGCGCTTTTACTATTAATAACGTTTCTTATAGATGTTCGATTCTATCTAGAGGACTTTAAACAAGAAAGAATTCCATGTACTCAAAAACTGTGTAATTTTTTTATTATTTATATAGGTGACATATTGATACCGAATAATTTCAGATCCATCTTTTCATTTAGTTTCACCTTCCCCTTGGCCTTCTTATACTAGCAATCTTTTATATTTTTTTAACAAAACATGCTGCGTTACTATGCATCCTTTTTAACTATAGTTATGTATTGTTCTAATAGCTTTAGTTACATGTATTGGCGATCTAGTCCCTTATGAATTTTAAGAGATATAATCCTCAAGAGGTAATATCTTCCGTCCTTGTTTTAAATTAACCAATTGCTGGAACACCCTTTTAGCGCGACACAGGGAAAACCGTGGATACGATAAAATATTTTCAGGGGTCTTCGAGAGACTTGGGCTAAAAGATTAAATTAACGTTAAAATTCAAACTATAAATTAAAAGTTTAGTCCCCAAGCTATAAGTAATAATTTTATTTCGAACATACTTAGGCAACCCCATATGAAAATAATGGGCAAGTATAATCAGATTTAATATTTTAATACTGAAAATATCTCCTTAAGTGAGAAGTCTTCAATATTACACTAAGAAAATATAAACTTTGACTGCTAATAACAGTTAGGGTATTTATCTTTGGCCGGCCTTAATAGAAGGTCATGAATCAATTTATACTAAAGTATCACTAAAATGTTTTGTGACTAAGCGAACTAATGTCCTTAAATGATAACCCTGTATGAAAAAATTCCCAAAACAAAGTTTTAATCACTATTATATATTGAAGAAAAAAGAATGGGTCTGTTAGATCATAGTTAACTTTAAGTGCATGAAGGATGTAATTAAATACTTATTTTAATGCTTAATCAAGTGTAAATTTTGACCCCGAAGTTATACCATTACTAATAGCTTTTGTATAATCTTAGAAATGGCAGGCTATATGCCTTTTAATTTAAAGTTTACCGCCTCATTTACGAATACACATAGATTAGTTCTAATGCACGATATGCGGGATTTGCTTGTCACTGACCGGGACATTTTCTTTCAAATTTCTGGCCAAGAGATGATTTCTCCAAAAGATATATAGAATTAGTGGTATTTTCTATTAATAATATTTCCCAGCTTGCTAGCTAAAGGGGGCAAATGTATTTTCACTAACAATCACAAAGCCACAGAAATTAATAGGATATTAAAGAGTCTATGTTATGACGACGAAATTGCAGATTTTTCAAGTTAATGTTGGAATTTAAGGTAAAAAATGTATTTTCCTATTTTTCAAGGAGCCAGCCAAAAAAGTTTAGGTATTTAATGCCCATTCTTGACAGATCACTACCCATTATATCTCACATATTTTAACTAGAATTTCCTTTAATGACTAGGTAAACACTCTATAATTATTTTGTTATATAAAGGATAAAATATTTAGGTAAAGTTTAAACTCAACTGAAGGGATACTGAAGTACGTTGATAAATATATCAGAACTTAAGGGGTCGGTACAGAGTAAATGGACGACCCACCCTAAAAATTATTATTAGTATAAAACAATATTAAATAAAATTTGTTGTATTCTTTCACCCAATAAAATCAGAAAGCTCCTAGCTGCTTTGCCGGCAGCAAGAATTTTTTGTATTGTAGATTGGACCGTACCTAGTACTAAATAAACACTAGTCATTTTAGTTATTTTCGTGGTTTTTATCTTAAAATGGACGATATTTAGTTATAACCACACTCTTCGCTGTTACGACAAAAGGATTACATGTTTAGTGTGATGTTATTAAAGTATCTGCAAGTTTATTTCCTTTGCTATTTTTTCGAAGGCGTATTTTCCGATCAGTAAAGCAACTGTGGATAGGTACCAAACTCCGGGGAAACCCCTAAAGCGTTAATTAACTAAGCTGATTTATCGAAAGTTCTGCTCAAGTGTGACTACCACATTAATAATTGAGAGTAAGGTAATATCATTAAGAATTCTTAGGAGCTTAGCCCAAAGAATGGCTTATCGCGGATCCTAATCAGAGGATATGATCAAATATAGTCTGTAAAAGAGGCAAAACGAAGCAGACGGGGTTCCTTCTAATATTATTCTAAGATATTTGACAGGGTGTGCTCTAAGTGCCATAGGGAACTGGGTTTTTTAAAAAATTCGTTTAAGTGATAATTAATCTATATTTACCGAGGCCCCTTTCGCACAAAAAATGTAGAATAAAAAAAACAATTCTACTTTGAGGTTAAAGAAATACAAAAAAAACATTCATATTCTAGTAACAAACTCATTATTCAATCAACTTCAGAATTAAATCTTAATTATATTACTGGGTTTACTGGATGAGAAGGATGCTTCTTTATAGGGGTTTACTCAGATTCTAACTCTAGGTAGGTATAGAGTAAAAGCTTTTATTTCAAGATGAATGGTCTTCATATAAAAGGTATTAAGCTTTATTAGACAAATTCAATTGTTTTTGGATGTAGGTAAAAGTAACAATTAAGGGTGGCGGAATCTGTTCAATTTAGAGTAATCTGGTTTAGAAGATTTAAATTAATAATGAATTCATTGATTGACACTATCCCTTATTAACTCTACGCAATCCGAAGCTAATTACTTTTTAAAGAAGTTTAAAATCTGATGAAACAATGGCAACTCGTAATTAGAAGGTTTAAATAAAGTTACTATCATATTAAAGCTACATTAAAATAAGTGGCATAAGTCTATCTGATGCGTGTAAGCTTGTTTCCCTAGCCAGCTTTAAACGCAGTAGTTGCCCTAGGCCCATAAAGTAATTTACTGGATTTTGAAACAGATTAGCTGGATTTTATCAGACGCGGAACGTGGGGGTGTCTTTTTATAGCATTAAAAAATCCCCGCGGATATCAAAATTAGGCAGAAACATATGATTAAGATTTAATTATTTAACTCAACACAGGTAAAGATTAAAGAACTTTTAGAAGTTTTAATTCTACATACAGTTGTGGTTAAATTATATCCTAAATTAGAATTTGTTCGGGAGTTTGTATAGTTGGAAAAATATTACGATGTGCGTAATATAAACTTAAAACCTTTATTATTGAAAAAAATATTTAAATTAACATGGTTAATAAATTTAAAAAATTACGAAAGATTGTAACAAAGCGGGCTTTCTTACTTATGAAAAAAAAACCATTCTAAATAAGAGAAGGTAGATAATGTAAAAAAAATAAAAGTATGGATGAATTAGAAATTAAGATAGGTATTATATAAAGATTTCTAAAATTAAAAATAATACAAGGTGAGGCTTTTAACACAACAGTAGAATTTAGGGAGCTCATAGACCTTCCTTAAGGGTATAGAGACCTATTAATCCTATTTCGAATACCGTTATTAAATACCAGGTGTATATTAATATCTAGGGAGCAACAAATTACGTTTCGCCACCCCACTCTTTAATTAAAGGGGATGAAAAGGAGCCTTTAGATGTACATTTTGACAGTAGTATTACGACATAAGTATTCCAATTGCTTTTTTCTAAAAGAGTTTACCTTTTTTCTTGTTTTAATAGTGTTATAGAATATCATTGTTTTTAATATACTATTAAGGTAGTATACAATTTAAGTTACTGAATATTATATAAACCTGGCCTTTGCGAAACCGAAATCCCCCATAAGCATGTTACAAATATTAGTGGGCTAAAATCTGTTAACAAGATATTTATAGTACGAAATCATAAGTTACAATCTTACTCCTTATTGAGTAAGAAAGGTTTTACAGATGTGAAGGGGAGTTTAGATAATTAAAGGTCTTAACGAGTAGTTTCTACAACGGTGCAGGCTATAATGTAAACACCTGAATTTAAAATAGAGTTACCATAAATCAGAAGATATCTTATTACTAGAAAAATTCATATTGGTTTTTGGATAGGTACAATTAATGTGTATGTTTAGATAACCAAATGAGGCAGCTATAGGTGTTCCAATCCCGCCAAGGATTTGTGCTTAAAAAAATTATTACCCATTTTTGACAGAATACCCTTGATTGAATCAAAAAAGGCAAGGATTATCTCTTATTTAAACAAGCTTAAATTTACTTTTAACAGTAAAGCACGCTCTGATATTGAAGGTATTTGTATGGCTTATGAAATAATAAAGTGGGTACCTATGAGACAGATGCTGTTCTGATAAATAAAAAATTCATTTTCCTCTAACATTTTAAATTGTACCACCTTAGTTGAATTATTACAACCAGATATTCAAACGAATCTTAAACTGATTTGCTGGATTGTAGCATGGAGGAGGGTTATATGCTTATGAAGATCATTAAATTATAAAAAACTATACAACTGGTTCTAAATGTTAATTAAATAGGTTTTCTCCTTATTACTCCAACAGGCGAGGAGTGAAGTATTAATGAAAAACTATTTATTTGGGGTTGTATCGGTGGTGGAAGAATTGAGAAAGCGTTTTAATAACCTCAGTGGAAGAAATTATCCGTGTATATAAATTTAATATATTTAAGAATAAAATAATTCCTTTCTTTTCAAAAAATCCTTTTTAACAAAGTATAAAGTTTAGAGATATTTGGTTTTTTAAAGTATCAGAGATTATAGCTGTTAAGATCATTAACAACCGAAGGTATTAAAAGAAAGATAAATTCTTTTATGTCAGTATGAATAGAGAGTAGGAGTAGATTAATCACTATCTAGGTCTTTACTTTTTTTAAAACTAATAAAAGAAAAAAAAGTAAAAAATGTAAAGGCTTTTATTGAAAAAGTTAAAATAGATAATTAGATATTTATTTATTTTTTTTAGGGTATTGGTAACTTACTAGCATTACGATGGGAACTCTTATATTTCATCTAATATGAAACGAAATTATAATTAATTACATGGTTTGTTTACCACCCAGCAGGCTCTTTTATTAATTTAAAAAAATTATATGTAGCCCTAACTCATTTTAGTTACGTATGATTTTAAATAGATAGGTTCAAATCGACTACATAGAATTAGTAAAAGAAAGGTATTGTTGTGTACGCCCAACTATGTAATTGAGGTGGTCTTTATATTTGAATTAATTTAAAAAACCTTTGGATTGTGTAAATAGCAAAATTATTGCAACATAAGAAATAGTCCTGATAATAATGAGATATTATAGAAAATGGTAATAAACAGTAATGTAACAACTTTTTCGTATCAAGCAATAGATTATAGTTGTTTCATCATTTACATATAAGGTGATGGGTTGTAATTTGGTAACTTGTTTCTTCTTGGAACAAGGGTTCCATGGTCCACGTTATCATAGGTATCCAATCTTCCATAGCTGCTAGGCCCTATGAAGAAATATTAGCCCTATATCGATTTAACAACAGATACACCATCATTTTCGGTTATGAATCCGAGTATCTTCGTAATGACACTTGTTTGATCTTGGTTAATGACTTTTTTTATTATTATGTCTCATGTATTACTGAGGGTTCCTAACATTAAATAACGATATAAAAATTAAACATCACAAAAAAAAGATACTAAAATGAAAAAAATGAAATATGATAAATAACAAAATAGATAATGGAGATATTTGTAGTTAACTACTGGCATCATTTTATGTTAGAACCCAGTTGGTTCAGATTCTCATATTTGATTACCTTATTGGGAGGACTCCCGCACAAGAGAAATTATATGGGACCCAGCATTCTAAATACTATGCCTGAAGGGAGAATGACCCAATGAATATATCTAATCTAGGCCAAAAGAAGAAATGCCTATGTGTACCGACCCTGATTAACAATACCTTCATGGAGAAATACAAGTAGATGCAGATTTTGCTCCTATTTCGGCAGATTCAGTGATCGCTTAGTCGTGATTACAGTCACCGAGAGAAAATCCACAGAGTGAAATTATATTGTGGGTTGTGACTGGTGTCGAGTATCGCCTAGTGAGGTAGAAATCTACTCAGCTAGCAGAGGGATACACATTTATTGGTTTGTTATATCTCCAGGTGATATTGATGACCAGACGGGGAGGTCAAACTTTAGAGGGAGTGAATTAATCAAATAACTAGAAGTGCATCCACCATTCTCCCATCTGAGAACAAACCTTTCAGAAAATCAATCTCAACCTTGATCCTTAGTAGATCCTACTTACCACACCAAATCCCGGAAGATTGGAAGGGCTGGAAATCAAAAATCAAATAAGTAGTCAATCTGAATCCTCATGGAATTAGAATTAGGGGGTAGAGCTTGTACGCTCCAACCCAATTTGACAATTCAACCGCGAGAGAATAAAGGGAGTAAAAAGCGGAGAAGTGAATACTGATTCTGAATGTTGATTATGACAATAGCGCCCGAGATGAAGGATAACAAAAAATAGAAAGTGATAAAACAGCCCTATAATAATGAATATCTCGAAACCAAATTATGATGTGGGATTATGCTGGATACTTTTAATTGACGACTCATATATTGGATATCATACTTGCTTCCAATATTATAGAAATTATTTTCCTTAACGGCGAACTTTGCTATACCCATCATGGGATCTTTGGTTATTGCTTAGCACTAACCAAAATTCAAGAACATACTAATTATTATTTACCATGAACTTTAGTATAAATATTTAAGATTTATATTTATAAAGAGTCAATTAATTTGTGTTTGTTGGTTGTAGGTGAAAACCCCATCCACACATATGCAGTTTATCCAGTACCTCCCTAATTCCCGTGTGGCAGCTAAAGCTAAAGGGAGCTTAGGTAAAGATAGCTTGTCGTTAGGTGTGGCTAGGCAAGCTCTTAAATTAGTGGGCAACCTTAAAATATCCTTTAAATGGTAGGCATATTGGTGGGAGCCCTTCTGGGTGGGCATTCTTACTTTAACCACAAATCCCCATTTATCATAACCCTTGGTTCAGGGTTTAGAAGACTAAAAGAATCAACAATCTAATTTAACTTAATAAATAAAACTAGGCTTTGTTATTTTAAGGATTCACTCTCTCACCTTATACATAAACAATTTTGGTTGGTCTTGTATATATTTTTATAGATGTTCAATATGAGCTCGCTGGATTTCCTTACTTGGCCTCCGAATGTATTAAAGGAAAGAAGGCTTCGCCTACTAGCAATAAAAGAATCGAAAGCCAAATTACAAATAAAAAATCATTAAACCGGCATAAGTAAATGATAGCACCTACAGATTTCCGATCTGGATAAATGTCAGTTAAGTCCGAGACTAGCCGGTTGTATGATTAATAAGCCTTCTGGCGAAGGAGCCCCTGTAGGGTTATTAAATAAGAGCTTGGTGTGAACTTTTTTCCTTCATATTTTTAGCAAACCTTTGTGTAGGCCCGAAGGCTTATTCCTTTACCTTTTTCAATTTATTCTTATTAGCGTAAGCTATGACTAGCAAGTAAAACAATATCAAATAACGACAAACCTGCACCAAGGATAGTACACTACAAGGGATTCGTAGACTTCTTTTTCCCTATCAAGGGTGGCAGGATTTGTATCATTATTTTTTCCTATTCGAACGAGGGGGTGCATTATCTTTCACTTAAACCAACCAGCAGGGGAACAGAGTGTCGAACCCCCTATTTAACGAACCGCCTGTCCCTAAGGATCTGAATATGGGTTATATGGCGTGGCTATCGATACCCTTTGTGGGCTAGCTTCGATTAGTTATCTTGGCTGTGGCGCAGACCTAAAGATGTCGAGGATGCAAAGCAGGGGAAAATTAGGGATCTTATAATGTATAGATATAAACTTGCACACACAGAAAAAATAATAAAAGTAGGGCCCCAGCTCATATTATTTAGTTCAATTTTTAGGTTAAAAAAAAAATAAAAGCCAGTAGTCATAAATGGGAGGGGGTTTTGAATTCTTTCGACCTTATACGATGTATTTTCTTAGTGGTATCGTAGACTATCTAGATTCTTAAGCTATATTGTCATATTTTTCGGTATAATGTTATACTTAAAAAAACAATACCTATAGCCAATCTCTTTATGTGCTTTACTAGGATTATTTTGCATCTATTTGGTCTGTTACTTTAATATATTAGGATATAACCCTTTATAGGTTTCTCGTTTATTTTAATTGTATATAATAGGGGCCGTATTCCTTTATAATTTTATTACTCTGATGTAATATATAATATAAGGAACAAGTGAATTTAACTAAAAGAGCAATAATTAATAGTATCCCTTAGGCATTATTTGTAACAAATCATTATTAAAAATTATGGCATTACAGCCGAAAATTATTGCCTACTTATTTGGCACAATTAATAGTTATAATGGTAACTAACAATCTAGATTTAATATAACTTATCAAATAAGTAAATATAGTTGATATTTAATAGCCTAAGAGAAAATTTATGCTACCACTACATATAAAAATAAAATCTAGAGACCAAACAACAGCTTGTAATGTTATGTTTGATTACTAGGGTAATAATTGAGATGGTTAATTATGACAAGATAACAAAGTCACTTGGATCTACATGGAAATATATTATGATACTTCTTATAATATATGATTGTTTATTCGCTTAGTAAGAATCTTTATTATTAGCGATGGAAATAGGTGCCCTAATAAATTACGATAAACCAATAACAGATATGAGCATAAATATTATATAAGTTATTTTTTTAAGCAAGCAGCTTATAAATGAATCAATTCTTCTTCTGTTCTCTCCTTAAGAATGAACTTCTGTTGCTGCTTTAGCTGGTTAATGGCTCAGTCAAATATTTGTTATTTCATACAGCACTAAATGACAAGTAATCAAGTAGGTTTGGTCTAGGTCTTTAAAGTAATGGCACTGTTATCTTTAGGGTTATACATTAAATCTTGTTCTTCTGTATTTTAAAGACATTTTCCCTGTCTGTAATTCATATCTAAAAAATTGGCTTAAACTAAATACTTAATAAGACAAGGGTCAACTTAATAGTAAATTCTACGGCAATGGCTTTCACGGTTAGTCCCGTCTCTGTTTTAGATTCTATATTTAACCCTTCCCCTCGCCGCATCTTCAAAATAGGGGCGGCTGGTTGCAGTGTTTATAGACTTCAACCAGAATAGCCCTGTATTATAAAATATAGCTTGCGTCTTTTTGCACTTTTTTAAGAAAAATAGGGATACAGCGCGTGATTACAACAGAAAAATATGTGCATTACGGCATGTAATTATTTTTCACCAACCAACATAACCTAATAGCTTTTCCTCGTATACGCTGCGTGTGAGTAATAGGTACAAGTAGGCTTCGTGATTTTAAGACTTACTTGTCCTGCTTTCTCCCTGTGTATATTTTTATATGAATGGCACCTGCTTATTTATTTTTAGAAGCTCAAAATAAATAATCGAGCTACCCTAATAATTACTTAAAAATAAATAGAGACAATTAAGTCATTTTGGGGTAGAACTTTGTCTTCACACAACATAGATGTTAAAGGTTTCACATCCTTTATTTCCAACTTTAAGATAAGGTCAAAAAGCTAAGACTTTGGTTTAATATTTTGGTGAAGTTTTAATACTCCTTGATCTATGCGATTGTTTTTCTTACTAAGGTACGGTGGGGTGGTACGCTCTCCTGTTGCGGCTACGCTTCTAATAACCCTTAATACCCTTTCGAAGAAACTTGTCGCCTTACAGGCTGTAAACAATTTAAGTAACAAAAACAATAAAAAAAAAAAATAAATCGCTGCGTTCTAGGGAGCTTTTACCATATCTTGAACAAATGAATTATAAG